>OVAX01002095.1:0-33965 GCA_900406405.1 Lepidium africanum | reverse complement strand
ACTAGTTTGGAGATTGTTTGTTTTTTTTTTTTCAATGGCATTAGAGTAAATAAGATGAAAGACCTTTTTTTTTTTGGTCATTTCACACATTTTTTTGTTTTCTAAGGGTGGAGGAGACTATATAAGTCATTTAGATATTAATTGAGACTAGTTGAGTAATTATCTCTTAATTATATCAAATTAGTTCTTTAACCAAAAGTGCAATAGATAAAAGTACCCTTAAACTATTAATTATTTTTTTTTCCTTATCTCCGTAACATACCATGTAATTACTTACAATAAAGGTTATTTTGTTAAGTGTACCTCCATTTTAATAATAGTAGATTATATATCTATCTTTTATATTAGTATCCAAGGAAGTAATCATTATAAATGTTAGTTGGAGGAATACGTTGATCAAATCAACTCCTATAAAACCGTTGGCGATTCAAAAACATGCTTATTCAATTATTCTCATCATTAATACACTAATTACTCCCTCCAATTACAAAGAGTGTCAGTGCACAGTTCATTTATGTTTGTTAAAATAATACAAATATTAAACTTTAATGTTACTTAATACCAAATATAACTTATAGTCAAAGTTACTAGTACTCCCTCTGTTCTTGTTATATGATGCTAATTGATTTTTTTCACTATATCAAAATATGTTTTAGAAAATAATTTAGTTTCCCATGAAAGTGGTAAGTTTACTTATTTATATACTATTTGTAGGTCAAAAACAGGTGATCCAGTTGTATTAGTCACTTTACAAATCTTTAGGTACCAGATTTTGATTCTGATACAAGTGAATAGAAAAAAATTTATAAAGTGTGGGTTTTAATTAGAATAGATTAAAAGAAGATTTTAGGAGATGAGTTTTGGACTATAAATTGATCCTTATCGATCCAATTTTTTATATATATATATAATTTGTAATTGCAGTATAGCCAAAATTTAATTATATATTTACCTCTCTTTTTAATGCAGTAAACAAAATACATGAAGTTTTCCTTTAATTTAAGATGGAGAACAATATAAGGATAATGTATTATTTCTTTGTAGGAGAAACTAAGTAAAATATATTAAATGGTCTACTATACTCTATATTAAGTAACTTTCCATTCAGATTTTTATTAATCTTAATTTGGGACCGTTTATTTCAGATCAAGAGTGATATTAATTTCTAAAATGACACCTATTTGTTAAAAGTAATTTTAGACAAAATAGTTAATATATAACAATCAATAATGGCATATTCATATATTACTAAAAAATATTCAGAAAAAAACGATTAAGATAAAGAATCACATGTGTTGGGGATGAAGGTCAATGGCTATGGCAGATCACATGTTTCGCTTATCTCAATACACTTTTTTTTTCGTTTGTTGGACCTCTCTTTCTCCATAGTCACGAGAAAATATTTCTCTGACATTTCTCTGACAACAATTAACCATTAATATATATTTTTCTTCTACTATCTTTTTGTATTAGTTTTAGCAAATTTATTTAGAATATTGCTTAACCTATCATAAAGTAAAAGCCCTATCAAACATTTATATTTGTGAGCAAAGATATATTAAGAAACCCTAGTATATGTGTTACATCTTTACATGTTTTTTATGGTCTTTATTTTATTTAAATGAAACTTGTTCTTTTTAATTTTATTTTTCCATCAAATTCAGACATACATGAATGCCAAGAAAAACTATCATTCTTGATAATAAAGTTGTTCTTAAACTGAGACCATATGCATTGGGAGTCTTTAGTAGATTCTCTCATCAAGTGAGTCTCTCATAGATGCAGAGTGTTAGGTGTATTGAAACATAAATTTGAAGTGTTTTGGATTAAAATGGCAAATTGTAACATGAATTTTTAAGAATCATTTATAATTCAGTGTTATTGAAATAATGATTTTTTTTAAATATAACTAAATTCATTATTATTTAAATTTTTTAAAAAGCTTGATTTTAAGTGATTCTAAAGGATCTTAAGGTATTTTAGAGGATTTCTTTAATTAATTAAAAATACAAGAATTCAAATATTGTAATTTTAGGTGGAGTTCTGCAAGATTTTATCACAAATTTTCTTTAAATTTATCTAAAATCATTTGAAATTTCATAAAATTTAAATCGTTAATAATCTTTAGAATTTATGGTAAAATATATTCTCTTAGAGTTGTTATTCCAAAAAAATATATTTATTAAACCAGTAACTAGTTGGATATATATGTATATATATATGCATTATAGCATTTTACTTTAGCCAGGCTTAATTGTATAAATGGTATGTTTAAACATCAAATCGAAAAATATGTTTGCTCCGCTTGAAATTTTTAAAAATATTAAGGGTTTGAACATTTTAACTGTGATGATATAGACAAAATATATTATTGTTTTATAAAAATTACTATTAAAAAAGAAAAAAAGAGAAAAAGATCACATGGGTGAATAAAAATAGAGAGACCGACCATTCACCAATCGTAAGACGTGAAAATGTTAGGTAATGGCAGTTGAGATACCTTTTTGCATGTGAGCTCTCTTTCTCTCTCTCTAGCTATCTATCTATCTCCTTCTTTTACGCTCACATGCACAGTTCCTCCTCTTACTCTTCTCTCGTACATCTATGTCTTCCTCATCTTCCATTAATTTTGACTCCTCTAATTTCAAACTTAGCTTCGACACCGATGTTTCATTTCTGTTCATGCATGTTTTGTTAGTTTATGAGCTATCAGATTAATCTTTTTGAATACCTGATTTCAACAACTAGTTATCAATCAACGATTCGGTAATCTATATAGACGGTTTTTTGACACATTATATGAAAGAACATATACTACAGTGTTAATTTCATAACTGCAAATTACAATATTTGTGTTATTTTCCTTAAGTTGAATATTTTTCGTAGAATTTCAGATTTATTCAATATTACTGAATTTCAAATATTGTTTTAAAATTTGTTTATTGCTCGATTGTGTATTTGTCATTCTTTATTGGCAAACAAAATTAGTATCCAATGCACAAAGTTTTATTGATAAAATATTACTGGCGGTACAATTTATAATGACATATGGTTACAGGAGGTAACATTTATTGATAAATATGGTGGTACAACATAGATGCTCCATATGTTTCATTATATAAAATTTTCCGTTATATAGACATTTATTCTGTTAAACAGTATATCGATAAAATTTGATATGTGATCTAAATTTATTCTTAAAACTTCTTAACAACTACCACATATAGTAGGTGGAGTTGGATGAACTATTAGTTGTCACATTCAACCTTCTGACTAGGGGTGTCAACTAGGATCGAGAACCCGCGGGTTGAACCCAATTCGTACTATTACGGAGTAGGTTAGGGTTCAAGTTTTTATAACTAAAAAAAAGCGGGCATTGCAGGTCGACCCACTACAGTCTATCGGATATTACGGGATAAACCCGCACGGATAATGAGTTATTAAAATAATATATCTTGTATTTAATAAATATAGAAGTCATTTATCACTTTTACATGTTTAAGTTTTGCTTAGTCCTTACGAGGATTTGAAAAATTGGTAAATAATACATTATTTTATGTTTTAATAATAATAATGGTTTATTTTAATAATTCTATGATATTTAATATACACATGATGATTTTGAAAGTTTTGCGATGCAAAGAACCTCATGAAATTGAACCTTATACTAGATATGCAACTACTCGTTTTTGAATTATTTTATTTTCAAAGTTTTAAAAATATTTTTTTATTTTTCTTAATAAATTAGAGATGTTGTTTGCTTGAATTAGTTTTAAATTTAAACGTTAATCTAATTAATTATATTTGCTTATTTTAAAACTATTTATTTGTAGTTTTAATTCGACAATAATTCACGTATTGCATGATAATCAATTTTAATTTATAGAAATTTTATTTTATATAGCTTTTTCATTACATATTGAAACAAAGACATCGAACCCGCAAGTTAACCCATTAAACCCGCAATATAATACGGGGCGGAGTAGGGTTATTAGTTTAGAACCCATAGGTCATAGCGGGTTAACCCGCAAAAAAACAGCAATTAAACACAATCCATAATGGGATGAGTTAAATGGTACGGGTCAACCCTAATTGACACCCCTACTCCTGACTGAGAAAAGTTTGACCCGTTATATAGACACGTTAAAACAATTTATTTTATTTTAAAAATAAAATATGATTAAAAAGAATTCAACTAGTCATGAAAAGAGTAATGGTTAAGTAATAATATTAATTAATGATAATTAAGTTACTGAACAGAACACCTTTTGAAAAAAACAAAGTCTTACTTCTGTTCTATATCTCCTACCACTTTTGTTTAAGGTGAACATTTAAAAGTTTTTATAGACCTTGCTAAGGAACGAAAACATGCAACAAGAACTACCACAACAACAACAAGCACAACAACAACAGCAGACATATAATCTCGGGATGTCAGAAAAATGAGTGTCTTTTCAACGATATTTCGACATTCAAATCAGAAAAAGGCAACGCCATGACTTGACAAAATATGTCCATTGGGCATAACAAAGAAAAGAGGTCATCGGAATAGGAATTTTAGTACCTCATATTTTTTTTGTATCAACGTTAGATTTTATTTGTACCATTATTATTTTTTGACAAAATTTCAAAAATAACAAAAAACAGAAGAAAAAAGAAATTAGAGAATTGATAAAAACACTAACAAAAATATGAGAACTGATAAACTAGTAACTACACATACATCGGAAAAACAAAGAGGAAACAATAAGACAAAGAAAACAAAAAAACACAACACAACACCAATTCCCGCACGATACTTTCAAAGATTGATTGTGATTCAATGTTATACATGGTTCAGTCTTTTAGATTTTTTGTAAGAGTAAAGATTATCAAAGGAAAAATCATCTGAGAAAACAAATGAACGACGTGTCATCTTGACTTCTGTGATGTGAATCATAGAGCAGTTGGATTCTCAAAAACTACCAAGCTAGCTAGTTGGAAGCTTTATTAGCTACTCCGATGCATAGGAAGTTTGTAACAGAGCAATTATGTTTAACTCTAGAAAAAGCTAAAGTCTACATGAAATTTGTGGAATGTTTTTTTTTTTTTGTTAATTAATTTTGTGGAATGTTTCTTCCTCTCAATTTCTATATAAAAAGAATAAATTTTTGCTTGTAACTCACAGAAGGAAATACTCTGGTACTGTAAATGAGCGTAATTAGTTTAAGAATCGTTCATGTATAAGCTATAGAATGTTGTGATGTTGCATAATTTTGTATAAACATGATTGGTAAAGATTTATTATACTCAAATCTTAGTTGTGTCCCACACCAAATTTCCCGTTTTCAATTATTTTGGGTATGGTCTGCCAGATTTCCACATAAAAGCTACTATTTCAATTCCAATTGTTTGAATTAACATCACTTCAGTGATCTTTTTGACCTAGTATTTTTCTAGCATCAATCACTAATATATGTGACCAAGATGATGTACATATACGGCTATCTAACTATTTTTTCCTTACTATCTTATTATCTGATAATATTTTTAGATTGTGATTGATTGGTGTTAAGATAGAATAATATGTATAAAATAAAATTAAGAACAGAAGAAATGTAAAAAGGTACCGACAGAAAAATTTTCTCTTAATTTTCTTAATCAGTCAAAAGGAATATGTTGTATATGTAGTCGTCGTTGAAAAACAAATGGACAAAAAATCTAAGGGAGTTGAAAAAAAGTAATTTTGATTATCCAAATGAGAAAAAAAAAAAAAAAAACTTTGTTGTCAAAAAGATACCAGACTTTAGGTTGAAAATGAAAAACAAAACAACAAAATAAAAGTAAAAACATTGATTATGTAAAAGTAAATGAGTTACAGAGAAGTCTTCTGAGTGTAATTGTCAAGAATCAAAAAGGCTACTGTTCCCGAATCTAATGGCTATTTGTCGCTTAGCTTTAGGCCAATTACACCAACACGGTTGTATAGTTTTCTGACATACGTTACAGGCTTCGTGTGTTTTTTTTGAATATTATTTTCCAAATAAATTTCATCTCTTACTATTCATAATAAGAAACTAACATATTTAAACCTTGCATGGTATCTTGGCTCTTAGACTTTTGTACCCTTAATAAATAATAATATAACATAGACGAAAAAAAAAAAAACTTGCATGGTAAAACCGTCCAAGATTGTTCAACGATTGATTTGTTATTTTATTAAAAACTTATAATATATATCGATTATATATGTGTATATATATGTTTTTATTACTACAAGTATTCCATGCTTTTTATTCACTTGTCCTGCATGTCTCATGCTCACACGTATATATCCTAATAAGATAAACATAAGAAAATAGTTTTTTGATACAGTAATTTTAAACAAAGCAGAAAAACTCGGAAAAAAATAGTTTCAATCTAAAACTACATATTTTAAATTTTGCATTTTGTCAGTACTTATAACTAAAATTAAATTTAAAATAAGCTAGACCGAACCAATATTTTAAATTTGACAAAAAAATTAATTAATTAAAATTTTGTGATTTATATATGACGTACCTATTAAACAAAAATTTTGGTCTAATTAAAATTATATTTTAGAATTCTAATACCTAAATAATTTTACAATTTTTTAAAAACTATTTTATGGTAGGGGACGAATTAAAAATAGTGATTAGGTCTGTTTTGTTTTGATTAAAAAATAAAATATAATTTTGATCATAATTAAAGACAGAATACAAAATTTAAAACGTTATATAGTTTTAGACTAAAACTGAAAATTTTGTATGGTTCTTGGTTTTAGGATACAAACTTTCTGGGCTTCTAGGTTTATTTGTATGATTTCTCAAGAAAAAGTAAACTTTGCCTGGTTTGAGCTATTTTTGAAAATATATATATATATATGGGGTATTTGATTGAAAGCCTAGAAAATCGATATGTCTATGAACCTCGAAAATTATAGTCTAAACGTTTGTTTGGATATTTCATGTTAACTTTTTAAAGGCGTAAAAATGTCTTAATCAACCAAACGACCGAGACATATCCCCACATGTCTTTCTCTTACGTCTTAAGGTTGTTTTATAATTATTCTGATTTTTGTGTACGTGTACTTTATAAAATCTGATCACGGTAAATACATTATCAAGGTAAACGTCGTTTTCATTCCACATATTATTTCTTTTAATTTTGTCACATCTCTTCTAATAACGTGCAAAGGAATTTTTATCCTACAAAAAGAATAAAAAATAAAATAAAATAGAGCCGAATTGATGAATGACACGGTGCGTTTTAAGAGTTCAACGTGACTTGGGCTAAGAAGCAAGCCCAACGTTAATTTTAATAGCCGACCTTTGTTTCTTTATTGGTCCACATGAACACGTTTTTATAGTTTTGTCAATTAATTCTGGTCTATCTACTGTAAATATATTTGGGAAGATTGTCCATTAATCAACGAACTTACAAAATTTGACTGATTAAACTATAGATTTCGGATCTGGTCAATTAAACTACTAATTTACTGTTGACTTTAAAAAAACACTAAAGTTTCGGTTGATTCGGCCAATTGAACATTCCGAAAATCCAAAATTTCTCTAAATTTGAAAGCCAAATCGATTTTTGAAAGTTTGATTAAGTTCTTATCTTCATTTTAATGAACCACTAAGCATGAGTTTCTCTTTTCTTTCAAGAATAAGTTCAAATTTGAGCTTCTTTAACACATATATCCATAAGTTTGAAGCTCATATTTGAGCTCATTCTTGAAAGAAAAGAGAAAATCAAGCTTAAGGGTTCATTAAAATGAAGATAAAAACTTAATTGAACTTTCAAAAATTGATTTGGCTTTCAAATTTAAAGAAATTTTAAATTTGGAATTTTTGGAATGTTCAATTAGCCGAATCAACCCAAACTTTAGTGTTTTTTTAAAAGTCAACAGTAAATTAGTAGTTTAATTGACTAGATCCGAAGTCTGTAGTTTAATCAGCTGGATTTTGTAAGTTCACTGTTTAATCGACAGTTTTCCCGAATATATTTATATAAAAAACATATGTATATATATATATACTAGATGATGTCCGTGTTATGCACGCGTTATGTTTTTGTAAAATTTATTATGCATTTATAACTATTTTTAAATATTTATATGTGATATTTAATTTTTTTTTTGTTTACTTTATGGTTTGATTTGTATATATAAATTTATTAATATATATATTTGATATATTAAAAATTAATTTATAATAACGACTGGTGTTGTACACAAAATATATTTATTGAACTTTGTTGATTTAAGTTTTGACTCATTATAATTTTCACATATAAATCTTTTGATTCGTGTTATTTAGGTTTTTTCACTCATATTCACGGATGTTTTTAGACTCGTATTTATTTAAGTTCTTAATATCACGCTTTTTTAGGGTTTCTTATTCATTTATGTTTGTAGATCCATATTTATTTAGTTATATAAACTTGTGTTCATTTAGGTAAATATAAGTCATGTGTTCATTTAAGCATTTAAACTTATATTTAAAAATTATTGTAATATATTAAGTTTTTATATATTTATAAAAAATTATCTTAATACCTTTCAAATTTAATGTTTGTAACATTTAACTTTTTATGTTCTTTGAATTTTATTATTAATAGTTTTGTGTATATTAAATATGAAGATACATAGTTTTTATTAGGGGGAATTTCAAAAATGTCTTTTTNATAGTTTTTATTAGGGGGAATTTCAAAAATGTCTTTTTTGACAAAACCCTTTTCAAAATATACATTTTCATTTGGAAATTAGGAGAGAGAAATAGGTATGAGATGACACTTTCTGAAAAGGTACATGTTAAAAATGACATTTTTTAAAATTCATCTTTTTATTTTATTATTATACATTATCAATTAAATATATATAATATAACCAATTGTATAAGCGTTTAAATCTTTTTTAAAATACTTATTATAATGATATATGACAATATAGAATAAATAATTCTTATATAAATTATCATTTACTATTTTATGTATATTATAATTTATTTTCTATTAAATTAAATTAAAAAAACTGTTTTATAATTTAAAATATAAATGAATTCATCTGATGAATTATTATGTTTGGCTTGGTATTTGTAAAAATTTGTTTCTAAACAATTAGTTTTATCTAGACAATTCCTTATTCCTTAGTTTGTTTAGTTTTAGATAAGGGTTGACAAATTTTTTCCCTCTCTACTTATTTTTTTCTCACGAAAAAACATGAAATTTTTTTGTTATTTATTTTGTACCACAAACTTTTTCAAGCTCTATGAAAAATTATTAACTTTTCCCTATTAGCCATAGTAATACATATGCAATTAAATCTGAAAATCGTTTATTGTGCTTTTTGTTTAGTGTTTTAATCTCGTGTTTAAGCACAAAACGATGTCGTTTTGCAGAGTAAAATGACATTACTTTAGTCATTAAATTTTTTTTTAAAACAAAATAAAAAAGAACTTTAAAGAAACTAGAAGACGAAGATCTGTTCTTCTTTTTCTCTACAAAGAAACTGAAGCCTCAATTTGAAGGTCTAATCTTCTTCTTCTCTAGAAAACTTTAAATCTGTTCTTTTTCTTCTTCTAATGAAACAAGCATTACAAGATTATAACTTGAAAAGACCATTAATTGAAGCATGAAAACACGAATTCCCAAAACTCTTCCCTATCAATCTCTGCCTAAAACTTAGTTGAAACTAAAATCAAAGTCAGAAATTTTAATTGACTATGCGAGACTTCACAATTCTTCCTCTATACCCAATTGAGACGAGGTTGAATCATAGTCAACTGCAAAGATACTAATTGTGAGGGAAAGCGAGTGAGTAAGAGACATGCTAATAATTCTTTGAATTTGGTGCTATAATTGAAAGTTTCGATCTGGATTTGACCTCTGAATTTGATTTTGGTTTTTATTATGGAATTCAATTTTAGTGTGACGTTGAGATTGATTTTGATTTTGTATTTATGAATTCGATTTCAATTTTATAGAGATTGATTTCGATTTAGATTATGTATTTGGGGTTTCCATTTCAATGTGAATGAGTAAAACTTCAATCATTTAAGTTGTTTCTTCAACCAAGTATTCTCTCTGCATTCTTCTTCCTCGACAAAAATTGGCCAATTTCGTAATTTTTTTTTAAAAAATTTTAAATGATCAAAGTGACGTCATTTTTGCTCAGTTTCTTAAGGTAAATTATTAACCAAAACGACTTAGTTTTACCCTTAAACGTGAGATTAGAACGCTAAACAAAACGCATAGTAAACGATTTTTATATTTAATTGCATATGTATTACTATGGGTAATGGGAAAATGTTGATGATTTTTCATAGAATTTGAAAAAATTCGTGGCAAAAAATAAATAGCGGAAAAGTTCATGTTTTTTCCGTGAGAAGAAAATAAGTAGAGGGGAAAAAATTCGTCGACCCTTTAGATAATTATTAACTTCTTAATATAAAATTTGATAAAAATTTTATTTTAGTAATATTATTTGATTTAGTTAATCTCTATATATTAAAAAACAGAAATGATATTATTTAAAATAAAAATATAATATAATATTTTTTTTATTCTTATTGGATTTGATATCCTTATAACTATATCTTCTATTTTTAAGGATTTCTAAACGATGAATTTTCTTTATTCTAATGGATTTTTCTTATCCTAAAATAAACGAAATAACTATCGGACCTATTAAAAAGGTTTTATCAAAACTGGATTAATTGAAATTATAACAAATAGATAAGTTAATTAAATAAAATAAATCGACCAATCAAAATAAATCAAAAGATTTAAAATCTTTATTATATTATTACAAAGATACGGAGAATTTTATTGCTACAATTTTATTATAATAGAGATTTTATTAAAATCAAAACAAAATATTATGTTAAAGATTTGTTTCTAAGCAAACGAAGTAAACCTCTTTACTTTATTAAAATCAAAATTTGTCTCTAAACAATTCCTTATTTCGTTTAGTTTTAGATAATTATTAACTTCTTGATATAAAATTTGATAAAAAGTTTATTTTAGTAATATTATTTAATTTAGTTAATTTCTATATATTAAAAAAAAGAAATGATATTATTTTAAAATAAAAATATAATATTTTCCTTATTCTTATTGGATGTGATATCCTTATAACTATATTTCATATTTTTAAGGATTTCTAAATGATGAGTTTTCCTTATTATAATGGATTTTTCTTATCCTAAACAAACGAATTAACTATCGAACATATTAAAAAGGTTTTATCAAAACCAAATTAATTAAAATTATAACAAATGGATAAGTTAATTAGATAAAAAAATCGACCAATCAAAACAAATCAAGAGATTTAAAATCTTTATTATATTATTACAAAGATACAGAAAATCTTATTGTTACGGTTTTATTATAATAGAGATAAATATTTGACACTTTATTTGACACTCTATAGTCTTTTTTTTTTAATAAGCTGTGATATTTTCTAACAAAGGAGAAGAATAATAAACTTTACGACTAAGAAAGAAGAAGATTGATCGTAAAATAAAGGACCAAGGACTTGAGAATATTTATCAATTGCTCTTTTGGAGCCCTTTGGTCCACTTTTAAGGTTGCGGTTGGTGTTTCATAATTTGCAATTTTGGATTATACAAACCAAAGTCATATTAATTTTTTTTTTGTCAACTTAACGCATAATAACTAGAGATTACAAAGAACATAGACCAAGAAAAGATAAAGAGAAACACATTAAGCGAAAGTCCGGGAAGATCTTCTAGCTGATCTTGCAAAGTTATCCGCTTTGTAATTGAATGTTCTAGGTATCTTGACGACCAAACAGATACGAAAGAAGCTCTAAAAGCGACAAAAATCCTCAAAGTACGGAGAAAAAGTTAACCAGGCTGAAAGTCTTCTATCATACTAAGTCATATTAACTTCAAAAAAGTAACTTCAAGAATCTTCCAGTAAGTCATATTAATTTACAAAAGCTTTGTTGATAGAAAACCAAAAAGGACAACAAAAAAAAAAATTAAAATGTCATCACCCGTGGGTTGTTTACCATCATTAAAACAAAACTTTAACATATCAAATCGGATATCAACTAAAAGATTTGATGTAATGATTATTGAAATCAAATATCAAGCAAGAGTAGGACAACACTCGATTATTATATTAGAAATCATATGGAGATATCTTATTTGTTTGCGAATTATATGAAATATATATTAAGAAATAGTTTTGAAAGCAAAGAATAATGTCGGTTAGCTTTCAAAAAGAAACATTGACTGTAAAATATCAAAATATTTGGATTTATTTTAGGACTAAATATCATGAGACATAACAAAGAAAATGGTTTTACAAATTTATGTATTAAGAAGTTTTAGAATTAAGGGAGTAGTTGTTTAGCAAGATAAATAAATAAATAGTATTAAAGAACACAAATTTAATATAACCTCTTTAAATTAATATTTTATAAATTAATATACACTAAAAATTTCTATAAAATAATATAATTTTATGGTCCAAATTGAATTTTTAGTTCAATTAGTATATCGATAAATTAATAATCTCTATAAATTAATAAAAAATGTATGATGAAAAAAGCTCTAACCTAGTTTTGTTTACAATTGCCGTGGTGAAGTATCAAATAGAAAGTTATAATATATAAACACTAATTTCAAAAGTATTAAATATATATAAATATGTATAAATAGACTTAAAAAATTTTATGTTAAAAAGACGCATATTTTTCATACTATCACTAATATATAGATATCTGATTTCAGAAGACAAAATGTGTCCAAATTGTTTAACAAAAGTTTGGGCCAAATGGTATAAATGACTGGTAGATTTTGGATTTAGTTTCTAGTTTTTGGAATTTTGATTTTAGGTTTTAGATTGAGATTTTGGTTTTACTTTTTGTATTTTTGTTTTTAAAAACTCCAATAAGTTGTTGGTTTTTGGAAAAAAGCAGATTTCTCAAAAACTAAATTTTCTTAGTTTTTTAAGTTAATAAAAAGTCAAAAACATGAATGATAGTATACAATGTAAAAACAATTTTAAGTTTTTGAAAAACTAGTTTTACCAAATCATCATAATTGGCTAAAAATTAGCTTTTTCTAAAACAGAAACCAAAAACTAATCTAAAAACTTCGACCAATCAAAACCAAATTTTTTTGGAAAACACTATCTTGTTTGGGTTTATTGTCATTAGATTCCAAAAAACTATCTTGTTTGGGTTTATTGGCATTAGATCACAAAATCTGACCTACTTAACATATTAAAGTGAATTTGAGTTTGGGCAAAAACGTGAGTTTAAGAAAGGCCTAAGTAAGTAAACGTTGATAGACTTCACAAATTTGGCCCAATATGAAAACAGACTAGGTTCGGTTCGTAGCAAAAGTGAAATCGGTATACGTTTTAATTTATTAAAGTCAAGTGACGATTTCTTCCAATATAGAATTTCGGTATAGCTTCGGTTTAGCCAAACCAAATTGGGCATATGTAGCAAGAAATACAAAATTCATCATATAAATTGTGAACCGTCAAAAGGACGCGACGCGAGGATCCAAAGTACGGAACTAATTTGAATTATATACAAGTATAGCTACTGTACTGACCCGCCTTGAGAATCAAGATCTCTTCAGAATGAAACCAATGAGGAAGATTCTGACGAAGGCGAGGAGAGAGAGGAGACTCCCTCCAATAAGGCATATTTGAAGAGCTTTCTTCTTCTTTCTTCGGCTTAACCAAGTGAAAGCCTGGAGACTGGACTGTAAAATGGATTCACCATCAAGGTAATACACCTAGACAAAAACAATGACACTAAGATCAAGTAAACAAAATGTTATTTACATGAATTCTTTGGTGTTTGATTGGATGTAGAACTTACTGGTAAGCTGTTTAGAAGAATCAGTGCCAAAGAGACATGGAATGTGCATGTCAAGCTCCTTTCAAGGATATCGGGAAAGGATTTTCCAAAGAAGTTAAATAGCCAACGAGGTTGGTATGCGGTTAAGTGAACTGAAACTGCCATAGCGATCAGATCGCCCACAAAAACAAACGTCCCAAGACAACTTGAGGTATTATAATCCAGGCCAGGTCTAGAACAGTTTTGGGATGAGGTTCTTCTATAAGTTATCTCTGTCCATGATATACCAGGAGATTGCATTGCTTGTAAACACGATTCACCCTGCAATATCATATCATCAAATACAGAAACAGTCATAAATCGCAAATATAAATCAATGTTTTAAGGGTATTGTCAACCAATATTAGACCTGTGAACAAACGCAGTCACTTTTAATATCAGTGTCTGATGTTGTCAGCCATCCATCACCACATTTCTTAAGCTTGACGATATCCTTTGCATCCAAACAAACGGAACCCTCTTTAAGGGCTGCATTTGAACATGGCATTGGTATAAATGGAGTAAGATCACCCGGACAAACGAATTGGTTCTCGACCATTTTCCCCTCAACCCCTTCTTCAATCAGTGAGATAGGGACACAGTAACCCTTCCCGTGATGAGATCTTCTTGAATTTCCAAGATATAAGGAAGCATTTGATGTTTCACTGTTTTGTTTATCCAAAATGGCTGCCAGTTCAAGCCATTCGCTAGGTCTATGGACCTGAATGCCATCCAAGGACACGATAACATCTCCAGGAGACAAGTAACCAAACAATGGAGACATAGAAGGCACATCCATAACCTATATAAGAAGCTAAAGAATTAGAGGTTTCACAGAATATTATTACTGTTAAACATAGCCTGAATTGACACAAGAAGCATACCATAAGATTTTCACCGTGTTTGTAGAACGGAGACAACATAACAGGCAAGAGCAACAAACCAAACGCGCAGAGTGCACAGAACTGCACAAAGAAAATCAAATAAAAAACTGTCTTTACACAAACGAAGTGAAAGACAAAAGATAAGTGAAAGAGGTAAAACCAACCACTGCATTATGCCAAATACCGGCACAGTAGATACGAAGAGCACCAAAGCTTGGAAGTGATTGTAAGAGATCATGATCGAAAGCTACAAGACCTCCCGGAAACATAGCTGCAATGAAAACGGCAATGTATTCCATCTGTATTCCTTCACTGCCGCCCAATCAGAAGAAGCCTAAGAATTTGATAATCTGAGAGAGTAAACTATGATTCTCTGTTTCTCCCACTCGTAAAAAGGTGAGAGGTAGAAAAAGGAATTTTGAAGAACTAACCTCGCAGCAGCAAGAGCATGGCCAAGTTCATGAACTGAAACAGTGATAACAGTGGCAATAAATACGTATACAACGCCGGAGAATGATACACGCTGAAAAATCACACACATTCAAAGTAATTAGCTTTTTTTGATAAAAAACACTTTTCTTTCCGAATTTTTACAAGATGAGTTTTTTGTATAATTGAGGAGGTTACCATGGAGGGAGAGAATCCTAGTAAGGCGGAAGTGAGGCGATCAGAGAATAATGAATTCGAATGAAACTGAAGGAGAAGGAAGACGGTGGCGAAGAAAAGAGAAGAGACACCGAATCCGAGTCCGATTGAGAACCAGATTTTCATCACGCCGGAGAATCGTTGTCCGAGGCGGAAGATGGGTTCATTGAAATTCGAGATTTTGAAGTCGCAGTAGCAGCAAGAGGCTTCGGTTTCCGTATTCTCGACGCCGGTGAGGCCGGATCTTCCGAATCTCATCCTGAATTTTCTCACCCGCCGTCCTGAAATTTCCATTGGGTTTAACAGAATTTGATTCCATCTCATAAGATTATGGTTTAAATTAGAGCTAATGAGTTGATAACCGTCTCCGGTTTTAATCAGACCGGTCGGTACGGCTATTGGCGTAAATCAGACAGAAAGTAAATAGTACGGTTCGAGATAATGAAGTCAAACTGAGCGAGAAACCGAAGAGTGAGATGCTTGACAATGACACAAAGAATCAAAACTCACGCACCAGGAGGTTGGAAACTTCAAGTCACAAGGAACCTTTGATGTAATCAAACATTTTTTAAAAATTGATTCTTGTTTCCCTTGGATTATAAGATTGATTATTATTCTTGCTTATGTAATTTATTAAATCTATTTATTAGTTTAGACTTTAGACTATACAAGCCGAATGAGTTTCTTTTAGCGCCGAACATATTTCTCATTTTTTAAAAAGATAATTAGAGGAGGAAAATACGATTAATGAAGATGAATCTTCACCTCTTTTTTATACACGAACGAAATTAAAAGAATTGTGGAACCCAAAAATAAGAGAAAAAGATAATAAAGAAATAATAATAGGGGAACTTCTCGATGGAAATAGCTTGGCTCGACTGGTTCTTGTTGGCCTATATCAGTCGCGCTTCATAAGCCAGCCACACGTGTACGTCTTCGTTTTTTTTTTCTCAAAAGAGAAAAATCTTAAACCACAAAAGAAAAAAAAACAAAAAAATCTAGTCGGAGTCGGTGTCCAAATTCTCTAAGCCTTTCAATCCTCTCCGTTTCTGCTGCTGCATATAATTCAATTTAAACAGTTTTTATCTTGACACTCTCTTGATCATCTATTAAAACATTTCATACAATTAATATATCTCCATTAACCTAGAAAATTTGGTTCAAGAGTCAGAGAAAAAAAAACTAAAATAATAGTATCCAGATCACATGAACAAGCAAAAGATCAAATATTTTATGACTTTAAAAAAAATTAAGAAGTGGAAGACCACTTGGTTATATTTTATGTCAAGTATTACTTTGCAAACAAATTTTAAATTAGTGTTTCTTGTCACTTTTCCTTCAAGAAAAAAACTAAAAACAGTTCATTATTCTCCATTAGGTGGAATACTAGGTCCCATGTCTTGTCTATGATGTGAATTCCATTAAAATATATATTATGTTTTATATCAACAACAATTAAAGGTCCACCCAATTTTGTCTACAACTCACCACCTTCTCTGCCACATATATATTATTATGTCAATTATAGACAGACCTAGAACCATATTGATTCATCACCTATATAAACTCATTTCATCTCTTCTTCTTCTATTATAATCTTAATTAATTAATAAGACCTAAATCTCTTTTGTCATTATCATAGAACTAAGAACTAAAAAAAAGGGTTAAGTATAAAGTTAATTACCTTCTTAACATTTTTCTTCTCCCTAACTTCATAACGGGTCTTGGTCAAATCAGATAACCACATCCCTGGAAAGCAAAACTGTCCAAATAACACCCACAATTAAATAAACTTCCATTAATGATTTTTGTTTTAATTTTACCGTGAGATAAAAATAAATATATTTTTTTTTACCTGAAGGGCTTTATCAATGTTCTTAGCTCGTTTCCTGGGTCTATGAGGAAGCTTGGTTCCTTTCATAACCAAGAAATCTTCTTCCTTCTCTTTCCTAGACAAGGCAATGTAGATCCTTGGCCACTCTTGCGTCGCTTTTTCTCTTTCTCCATTTGTCTCAAGTTCTGGATGAGCCTGAGCCTGAGCCGTTGATTCTGATCTGTTAACTCTTTGATGGTGGTGTTGTTGATGATGATGATCCAACCCGTTTTGTCTTTGATCTCTTACGCTTGATCTCTTCTCGATTTGGTCTGGAGATGGTGGAGATCGCTTAGAGCCACCCGATCTGGACATCATACGGCCGTTGATGTTCCTTGATGGTGATCCGTTTGCTGATCGATCTTCTAGATTCCTGGGCATGATTGATTATGATAAACAGCTTGAAATCCACAGATGAATTTTTTGGATTGCTTTAAAAAATTAAAGTTACAGACTTCGAGAGAGACTTGAATGAATTACGAAGAATTTTTTTTTCTTTTTTGTTGTTGGTGTGTTAAAAAAAGGAAGAAAATTAGAAAAGGAAACTAGTAGTACCCATTTACATATTTAAGAATCAGAATCAAAACGCAGAGCAATAAAAACAAAATTTAAAGAGAGGGACCAAAACAGAAAATAAGAAGAAATCGATTAATATTGTTGTGAGCCAGATTTGAAGATTGGGTCAAAGAAAGGCAAGAAAAATAAGAGATCTTATTAGATTGAAAAATTCTTTTATATATTTATCACCCAAAAGCAAAACAAGTGAAAAACCTAGAAACAGAGCACTTGGGGAAAGGCAAAAGACACAACTCGAAGCAGCTTCATAGTGTTTCCAAGGGTATTACTGTAAGTTCCTAAAAAGTGTTTTGGATCACCAAACTTTAACAGAAGATGAACCAAGCCTTTGGATCTCGAAAATTAGAAAGAAATAATAATAATAATAATAATAATAAAATGTTAAATAAATCAAAACAAAAAAAGCTAAAAGAATAAAAACAGGAAAACATTAATCTTATCACGAAACAAGGATGAACAAAAAACGAAACATATGAGAAGCTTAATGAAGTCACGATTACAAAGATTTAAATTTTACAGTAACAAAATCTAAAAGAAGTAAAAAAAAAAAGAAAAGGCAAATGAAATATATCAATAATAGGAAGATTTAATGGAGTGAAGAAGATTTAGAGGCTAAACCTGGAAGGAAAGAATCCAGATGATGATTCCTTGCCGACGAAACCGTTTCTGGGATTTGTACTCCGACTGGAGAGAACCGGCGGAGGTGGTGGTGGAGGTGGCATAGAAGGATTTACCGATCTTCGTTGGAGCTTGTTTGATTGAATCTTACCTTGTCCTGAGGAAGACGATGAATCATCGGTGGCTACGGTGGTGGTGGATCGGATCTCAGCTCTGGAGGCTCTTGATCGCTTTCGTTGTCCCCACTGTAACAGCACATCTCCGCCGCGACGGCTAGGACTAGGATCTTGTTGTTGATGTTGTTGTTGAGTGGATCTGAATCGGAATCCTTTGGGGACTCCGTCTAAAGATGAGGTGGTGGTGGTTGTTTTGCATGATCCACCGTTAAATCCTCTTGCGGCGATCGAGGTGGTGGAAATGGTGGTGTCTTCGTTGGATGGTGCTCTTGAAGGTGAAGGTCTTAAGTAAGGCTTTTTGGCTCCATTTGTAAGGGGAAGACAATCTGGGCTTACTCTCTGATACCTATTATCAATAAGAAAATCCAAAACCAAATCAGATCAAAATCCCAAAACGAAGTGATAAAATTGCAAAATGCGTCAGTGTTTTTGAAGTGAATTTTCTTAAAAGTCGGTATTAGTTTTGAGGTAGAAGAAGCTCTGAGAATTTGTTTTTGATAACTTTTGGTGTTCAAAAGCCCTTTAAAATTTTTGGTTGTCGGATTCAATATAGTGATCAAACTATATAGTGAAGAAGAAAATTCGGAGAAGGAGATTCAAAAGGTTTCGACATTAGCTTTACATAAATTCTGTGAATCTGACGTTTTCCAAATCAAAACCAGATCCATTTAGAAATTTCAGAACAAAAATTCGACGAACAAAAAACATAAAAGATAACAGCACAAATCAGTGCGATGGTCAAAACCAACAGAGCGAAAAAATGGACAAACTCAAGAGCTAAACAAGAAGAACAGAGAAGAAGAAGAAGAAAAGAAACCTCATCATTATACCCAGGTGAAAAACCCGATTCGAATTTTATAATCGTATGTTATCTCCGAATCTGATCTGTGATTGTTTTTCCGAAATCTAGGATTCGTTCAATTTCTTCTAAACATCCAATTTTGTTTCCGATAAAACAAGGATAGAGAAACACAGCTTTGTTGTGCTTCTACTATCTCAAGCCGATCACCAGCGAATCAAAAGGCCGATACAGAAGAAAGAGAATGGAAAAGAAGATGAAGGTATCTATATATATCTAGAGAGAGATAGAGAAACAGGAGAAGGAAAGAAGAAACGGAGGCTCTCTGCGTTAAAACAGTGAGGAGGAGGAGGAAGAAGAAGAAGAAGGCGGAAGGGAAGGAGAAAGATAGTGGGTGCGCTATTGTGGCAAAACTTCTTTTATTCTTATCATTTTTCTAATCTAGTCCTTCAACGTTTCCTACACTTCCAATTTGCAACCCTATAGTTTCTTCTATTTCACATAGTAGTCTATACCTTTCGTTTCGAGTACCAGCCCATCACAAGGCCCACTAGATCCTCTTTCGCCGCAACGTGTATATGTGATTCAAAACGTCTCCGTACCAATTTGACAATAGACCCCAAAAATTTCTGAGCGTGACTCTTTGTAAATTACGCCGACGAACTTATAAATATTGAAGTCCTTGTTTCAAGATTTGACTAAGGGCTTCTAGTAGTTGAGATAAAGTTGTGATTGAATGAACCAAACACAACTTAACCAAAATCCGACCGGAATTACTTACATAACTAAACCAAATTCTTTAAAAGCGAACACATCTAAACCGACTGCGTCAAATTAACCAGAAAAAACTAAAACAATATGACAAATGATTTTATGAGATTTTTCATTTTATAAAACCAAACAGTAAGATTACCACTTCTAGGCAAAGGAATCTCTGTATAAAAAGATTGATCTACCAAAAAGTTGAGAGCATTGAAGAACAATCACCACGAAGCTAAAGAAGTCTCCTTTACGATGGAATTGATAGGCAAATCACACCAGTCACCAGCTTAAATACCTATCCGTGTGCGGCATAAGTAAAGTCCAACTTGGTCTAATACAAACTTCTCTATTTAGCTCTTGCTTTTGACTATCGGAAAAGCCGTGGAACTGATCTTTTAGGCACTTTTCCTTCGAGCTTTAGTCTACGATATGACTCCCTGATATGACAAGGTCTAATAGGTCCTGATTCTTTCCTTTCCGCCATAACAACTCTAGCTACATATATGTGGGGATTGAGCAAGTGAGTTTTTACAGATTCTCTGATGCAACATAAGCAAATTAATAGCAAAATTTCTCGCATCTCACCTGTTTCAACGAGTTCACCAACAAACATCTTTGCAATACCACAAACAACTATAATCATTGGCATACTGATTTTCTGACTCCCTGTGACACCTATCAATAGCTGCATTAACAAAGGTATAAGGTTCATACTTGGGAAGAAACATGAATGGATTGTGTTCATTGCTACAAATCATATGCTATACCTTCTTCATTTGTGGTCTTTGAAGTGCAGATCTTCTGAAAGACTCATATCGGCTCATCTGATCCTCAGTGAATTGCGATAGAATAGTTCTGAAGAATTCCGACAAACAATCAATCATGCTCAAATTATTGGTAGAGCATAAGAACGAGAAACATGAATCAAAAGACTCACTGCATTTTGGCCATCTTAGCTGGATCAGAACTAGTAGGGAATTTGGTAAGCTCAACTTCCATATTCTCTTCCTCTTCTTCTTCATCTTCATCTTTGTTCTTCGTTTCAGCAACAACGGTGGTTTTAGGCTTCTTCTGTGGACGGCGAACATCCACAGATCTCTCATCTTCTTCAGGAGTCTGCTCGATTTCAATTCGTACCTCTTCACTACCATCACCGCCTCCGCCTCCACCGCCAGCGGGTGATTCTGGCGGAGATTCATCTTGCTCTTCTTCAATTGCTGCCTCAAACGGATCCTTTGAATGCTTCATTCCTGATCAAGCCTAAGCGAAAAATCGCATAATTCGGTTTTAGAATTAGGGTTTTAAAGAAGGGAAAAAGTTCTAACACGATACACAGAGACAGTTTGAAGACAAACCTTTGAGGAATTATTATTAGGTAAAACCTCAGATCCAATTTCAGAATGCTCCAAAATTTTCCAGGCGGAGAAGATATTAAATTCTTCGACAGTTCAATTTTAAGTTTTTGTGTGGTTCTATACAAGTGTTCTAGTCGGCCAATCAATTGATTTAAACAAAATTTTTGAACCGGATATTGTTAAACCGACCCAGAAACTTTTGGTCAAACCACAACATTTTGGGCTGGGCTCAGTAACTGTGTACGTAAACCAATAAAATATAGAAACAATATCTTAGGCCTCATTTGCAATTGCTTTCACTGTTTTGTTTTGTTTTTTTGTTAACGATGCCGATCAATAACTTAAAACTCACTCCCATAATTTATTTTTATAAGCTACCATAATGTAATCGGTAAAAATCGAACCATAGTTCCAAATCATTAGCTGGATCATCCTAACCACCAGATTGAGAGCAACTCGACTATTTTCACTATTTTTAGAAAAGCAATTTTTTTGTGTAAAAAATTATTGTTTTAACTAAAGTATGATTGAGTTAATTTCAATTTTTATAAAAATTTTAATTTTCTAAGCAACGAAAATAATTATTAACTAGATGATGTCCTGTGTATAACGGGTTTGATTTTTATATGTAAATTTATTAATATATAGATATATGATATATATATATATATACTAAAAATTAATCTATAATTTATAGTGACGATCGGTATTGTACACAAACTATATTTTTATCTTTGTTGATTGAGGTTTTGATGCATTATAATTTCGTATATAAATTTTTTGACTCGTGTCATTTAAGTTTTTATACACATATTCAATTTGTTTTTAGACTTATATTTAATTAAGGTTCTTGACCCACATTCATTTATGGTTATAAACCCATATTCATTTAGAGTTTTAGTTCCATATTCATTTAATGTTACAGTTTTATTATATTTAGAGATTATAAAAATTCTTAAACATTATTAAAATATTCAAATAGTAACATACATTAAACCAACAAAAATCAAATCTTAATTGGTTAGAGATTTTTTTTAAACCAACAAAAATCAAATCTTAATTGGTTAAAGTTTCCTTTTTTAACAAACAAAATTCAAATCTTAATTGGTTAGAGACTCCTTTTTACACCAACAAAAATCAAATCTTAATTGGCTAGAAATACCTTTTTAAACCAAAAAAATCAAATCTTAATTGGTTAAAGTTTCATTTTTTAACAAACGAAATTCAAATTTTAATTGGTTAGAGAGTCATTTTTAAACCAACGAAAATCAAATCTTAATTGGTTAAAGTTTACTTTTTAATTGTATACTAGGTGATTTTCCCGCACATGCGTGCGGGCATAAATATTTTTAATTTAAGAAATTATAAAATTTTATTATTTTATTCATCAGGTATCAAGTTTTTAATAATCGATATTACATTAAAACACTAAAGAAAATTTTTATATATTATGTGAAAAGTAAATTTCTATAAACAAAAATTTCTAAGACATAAAATATAATATTATCAATTTTAGAAAAATAATTTATTAAATAATTATTTTTTTAACTTCCCATTTAACAAATTATATTGTACATATGATTATGTTATGAAAGCTATTTTCAGTAGTTTCATATTTTTTTGAATAAAACTAAAAGATTTCTAATCACAATTTGAAGATACATATTATTTTAGTTTATACACAATTTTAAATTAACTTTTTCATATATCAAAACTATCTCAATTGATTATGAATGATCTTCATAATCTTACAGTTTTTACTCTGATTTATAGTAATCTAGTATTGAATTGATTTATCTGATGAAATTAAATTGAGTATGTAAATTCTTAATGGTCAACATAAAAAAATAAATTAAAATAAACAAAGGAATCTCTAAAAAAATAAATACTACAAATTGAATGAATGGTTGTGGTAGATGAAAAAATATATAATGAATTAAAATTAGTTATCTTTGCTTTGTATAGAATAATATATAATATTTCAATAGAAATATGAATTATATTAATGATAATGATAACTATGAAAAATATGTATTATTTTTGTCATACTAAAATTTAAATAATTGAAAACATATTAAATTAAAACAAAAAGTTTCTTATCTAATTTTTTGATAATTTTAAAAATTATAAGAAAAGTATATTTCTTTTAAAATAAACATATTAATTTTTAAATAAAAAATTAAATTAAAACAAAATAATTTAGCATTGAAAATATAAATTATAACTAATTTATGTAATTATATATATTATAAAAATTAAGATTAAATCAAAACAAACAAACAAAAAGTTTATGTTTTATAATATCTTAGAAAATATATGCTATTATTAATTTTCATATCAGAATAAACTAAATAAATAAATTTTAAAATAAACTTAATTTTAATGTTAGAATTAATTTGTAATTTAATATTAGAGAAACTCTGTAATTAATCACATTAAAATTAAACATGGTGTTGACACGTAAGCTTTTTATAAAATTCACTTCTCTAATAATATATAAGATTATCTATATTACCAAAAAAATAAGTTATTGAAAAAAATAATATTCAAATAGGAATAGGATTTATCAAAGATAAAATAAATTAAAAACTTAATTAAAAACAATAATTATATAGATTTACAAAATTTAATTTTTTATAAATAAATTTCCATATTAATTACGAATTTTAAGTGAATTTATATATAAAACAAAAAAATTAAGTTATTATTTAAATATTAAAAATAAACAAAATTTAATGTGAAGGTAATTTAATAATTTAATGTTAGAGTAACTTTGTAATCAACCACGTCAAAATTAAACGTGGTGTTGACACGTAAGCTTTTTGACAAAAATCACTTTGCAAATAATATATAAGATTAGACTTCTAATTTTTCATATAGTTTTGAAATAACGATTTACAAGATAGATCTTCCTAATTGAGCTAAATTAATTTTCTAAATCAGCTAAAATTTTCTAAACTCTTTATTATATCTATTCAAACTATATTAAGTTAACAACATGCTATAAGAAGAAAAAAACTGGAACTTAACGACCTAAAATGATTTTTTATTCTGAAATAATATGAATAATGTTAATAAGAAATCAAATGTTTGAGTAGTTCAATATATGATTGTCTACATAAAAAGTAAAGAACAGAATTCGAACAAGTATGAATATATTCAGTGTATGTAATTGTTATTCATTAAATCATTAAATATTTGTGTTTTTTACTAGAATAATTGGATCAACAAGACTTTGATTCATAGCAAATTATTCCAACTAGAATTGGATAAGATTTAAATCACCACGTGCCAAACTAAATCACAAACAAACCAACTAGGCTTTTTTTGCAAGTAGTCACCTGCTTTTTTACACCAAAATTGAGTATTTTGATAGTCTTATTATCGAGCTTGATAAAAGTATATTATTTATACTTAAGATGATGATTGTAAGATCTAATTATTGGAGAAGAAGAAACAAAACATGAGTGTATTATTGCACCAGAAGCACTGTTTCAGGAAAATTATTAATTTATGAGAACTTATATGAAAGCTTCCGTATTTTGTATTTCATTACGTCAAGTTATTCAATATATTCCTAAGAAAGTTCTAAAGTTCTGCTTGACCAAATATGTTGTGATACAATAATAATCGTAACCCCCTTTTTCCTCAATCTCAATATTAACTCATATCACCAAACCATCATTACAATTCTAAACAAAAAACTCTATGAAACACAGCAAAAACAGAAAAATATATATGTAATTTTTATATATAACATCACTGCATTAGAAAGTATTGGGCTGTTTAGCCTGAGATATCATCTGGACAACCTCTCTCATGGTCGGTCTCTCAACACTATGTTCTTGAACACATAGCATTGCCACAAAGAATAGTTCCATAGCTTCTCCTAATGGCACATTGCTAAATCTCTGGTCAATGATCTTCACCACACCTTGTCTGTTACAGTTTGTCTGAATCTTTGACCATTGCACAATGTCTATCCCTTCTTCCCCAAAGTTATCTACTGGTTTTCGACCCGTAATTAGCTCCAATAACACTACTCCAAAGCTGTACACATCGCTCTTCTCGTCTATTCTCAGTGTATATGCGTATTCTGCATTGAAGAAATGGGTTTTGTTCAAACATTTGACTTAAAGCGAATATATCATACACCAGCCATAAAATTGCAGGTTGCGTGTGATGCAAGAAACAAGTTTTGGGAATCAGTAATGTACCTGGAGCAATGTAGCCATATGAGCCTGCGATCGAGGACATACACTCCGAAGCTCCATTATCTTGCATCATAAACTTAGCGAGCCCAAAATCAGCTACATGAGCTTCAAACTCAGGACCCAACAAGATGTTGTTTGACTTCACATCGCGGTGAATTATAAGTGGGGAGCAATCATGGTGGAGATAACACAACCCCTTTGCCGCCTCTAACGCTATTTGTAACCGCGTTTCCCATTTCAAAAACACTCCATCTTTCCCGTGCAAGACTTCTCCAAGGCTACCATTAGGCATATACTCGTAAACAAGGAGATTCACGTCTTTGTTTGAACAGAAAGCCAGCAACCTCACTATGTTTCTGTGTCTGATTCTACCTAATGTTTGAATCTCTGCAGCTAAACCGTTGTCGTGAGATGATCCTTTGGTTATTGTTAGGAGCTTCTTGACCGCAACTTCTTCTCCGTTTGGCATTAGGCCTTTGTAAACAATACCTGCACCGCCTTTACCGATCACATTGTTCTCTTTAACACATTCTAAAATGTGTTCGCTTCTGAATCCGAGCTTTTGAAACCCGATAAGCTTCCATAGATTCGGACTGTTTTTTCTCATTCTCCGATTCTTGACCACAGCTAATACGACGAACACCAAGGAAAACCCTAGTAGGCCTAACCCGAATAACAGCTTGAATTTTGCAGAGATTTCGCCGTGGGATTGTGCGTTGTTCTGGTTAACCAACTGAGACTGAGACTGGTTTTGCGATCCTTTGCATGGATTTGAAGAAAATCCACAGAGAAAAGGGTTTCCGAGGAATGACGTGTTATTGAAGAAAGAGAATTGCCCTGTAGTTGGTACTGAACCAGTGAAGTTGTTGTGTGAGAAATCTGCTGATGTTAAGCTCTTCATGGATCCAATTTCGACGGGAAGGCTTTGGTTTAAGGAATTCCAAGAAACATTCAGATAGTTCAGAATCCGAATCTGCGAAATCTGAACCGGAATCTGACCAGAGATCTGGTTATGACTCAAATCTAAGTAGGTGAGTGACTGACAATCACCAAACTCTGGAGGAAACTTGCCTGTGAAGTTGTTTCTGCTCATGTCAATCTTGAGAAGACTCTTCAAACTTCCGATTTCACCTGGGATTTGTCCCGTAAATCTGTTCGTGCCAAGGAGAAGAATCTGAAGGCTTCTGGGATTTCCGATTGAACCAGGAATAGGTCCGGACAGCCGGTTGTTAGACAGATTGATCTGACTGAGGCTTGATAACTGTGAACTTCCTGCATCTGCTTCCGGGATTTCTCCAGTTAAAAAGTTGTTTTGAAGCTCGAGGAGCGAAAGATTCGGCAGATAAATCAAACCCTTTGGCAATCTACTTGTCAGAAAGTTCTGTCCTAGACGAAATCTCCATAGCGGCTCACATTGGCCAAGATCTTCAGGGAGAGGACCGAATAAGAAGTTGTTGAAGAGAATGAGAATCTTTAGTCTTCTTCCGAAACAGAGTGACTCAGGGATCAAACCTGTGAGCTTATTGGTAGACAAATCAATCTCGATCAAGTTCCCGTTTGATCCAAGTTTTGGAGGGATCTTTCCTGTGAAATTGTTGTGCCACAGCTTGAGGATTTGCAGATCAGGAAGCTCAGATACGAACTCAGGGATACTGCCATGTAATTTGTTGAAGAAGAGGTTAAACAGCTGAAGCTTTTGAAGACCAGCTAGCTCCAGAGGAATCTCGCCTTCTAGAAAGTTGTTAGAGAGATCTAGAGTCTTTAGGCTTGTCATGTTCCCTAATTCCCGAGGAATATAGCCTGTAAGCTCATTGGTCTGAAGAAACAGAACCTCCAAGTTCTTGAGATTTCCCAATTCTGGTGGAATTGATCCTTTCAAGCTGCAATTCGCCAAATCCAAATGAATAAGATTGATCAATTTCCAGAATTCTGATGGCATGTCGCCTTGGTAATCATTGTAGTAGCCTAGATAAAGGTATTCCAGAGTCGTGATGTTCCCTAGCTCCTTAGGAATTCTCCCACGGAGATCATTACCCGATAAAGACAGAAACTTGAGACGCAAGAAACCTCCATAGCTTCTAGGGATCTCCCCATCGAAGAAGTTTCCTCCAAGATCTAAGTGCTCAAGACGAGTAAGTTTGGTAAAACTCAGAGGAAGTGATCCGTTGAAGCTGTTGTCGTAAGCGTCAAAAACCACAAGCTGAGTCATTTGACCTAACCCACGTGAGTCAAGCTCTCCTTCAAAAGTGTTGCTTGAGATGTTTAAGACCTCGAGGCTTGAGAGCTTATAGATCTCTTGAGGAAGCTCACCGGAGAAACTGTTTGAAGAAACGTCAAGAGCAACGAGAGTCGATGAAAGACGGGAGATTTCGGGCGAGAGAGTACCGGAGATGTTGAGATTAGAGATGTCAAGACGAATAATGGACTGATTGAGATTATCACATGAAACACCAGTCCAAGAACAGAGAGAACTGAAATTTGGAATGTTCCATGAATCAAGAGAAGGATCAAAGGATGTAAAGCTTTGCTTTAGAGAGATAAGGACTTTGGCTTGTCTAATTAGTGAGAGATTGAGAGGTGAAGTCGAAGAAGAAGCAGAACAGAGAAGAGGAGAGACTGAAGACAAGACTAAGAAGAAAGTGAAGATCTTGTCTGCCATTGTAACATCAGAAAAATAAAAATAAAGATGAGTCCGACACGAATCTAGAAGTTCAGAGAAGTGAAAGAGAAGAAGAGTGATCGCAGAAATCCCAAAACCCTAAAGAAATCGATCGGAGAAGATCATCATCATTAGACATCATCATGCTTTAGTCTTTTGGGGGCTCACTATGTTCTGGAGTTTGCTGCTTATAGTGAGTGGCTTAATAAGTGAAGAGGATAATCATCATTTCATGCCTCAGTTTATTTTTAGTTTTATTTTTATGAATTTCATAATTAAAAATTTGAAACAAAAGTGAAAAAGAAGGTGCAGTATCCAATGCATTCTTCGTCTTTTGGATTGAGCTTTGTTTTTTTTTTTTTGAAGAGTCTTTTGCTTTATTAAAAAGCAAAAGCAATATATTTACTTTCACAAAAGATGAGAGCACACATCATCGCTTTTTCTTTAATGGAGAAAAATATAAATATTAGTATAGATTAGTGCCTCGTGCCTTTTTTTACCTTCTCTTTATCTTTTGATTTGATTTTTTCTTTCTTTTTTTCTTTTTTGTCTCCCAATTATTCGGATAATTTGAATTAGGTTTCATATTATAAAATTACATATACATAATCACCCATTTTCCATGAGATTTTATGATAAAAATAATCTTCATTGGACGTAGGAAGTTGTTTCTTAACGATAAATTTACATCAAAACTAAATTTTCTGATTAATTTTCGGAAAAAAAATTCAAAGAATTTTATTGTAGAAGAAAGAGTTAAGCAATATGTTATAAAATATAGGATAAAAGAGAAATTACTAAACATATACTCAAAAAAATTTGTTTCACATGTTAGGAGATTACTCTAACTTATTTAACTCAGCACAATTCCTTTCTGAATTATAAAACGTCTATATATGAACCATATATGAAAATATAATATTTTTGAGTACTTCTTAACAAAGTATGTATTCACTAATAATTGTGTAAGAATATTTGAGCTTATTTTCAAGCTTTAAATTCACTTATAAATGATATTAATCATATAAAAAGGATTTTTATGTATGTTTTGGAAAAGTTTCACATTCCTAACTTTTCAAAGGTATCACATAACTCTTAAGAAATATTTATGCTTTCCTTTCAATTTATAGAGATATGAAAATTTTCAAATAGTTGGTCCAAATTTGAATAAGTATTGCTCGGAAAACATTTGGTGCCATGCAAATTTCAAGTAGTTTTTAAGTTTCTCCTACAAATAGAAAAACAAAAAATAAGAAACACAAATATCACCGGAAATAAGAAAAGTAATTCGATTATAGGAAATCGAATTTTTTCCACGTTATTAGAATTTTAGGAGATCTTTCACTGCCATGAGTCATCTCTATTCTTTTTGGGAAAAAGAAACACAATATATCATCGCATGTTTCAAATATAAAATATTGTTTTGAATTAATTTCCATCGGTCTTATCATATTGGTCAATGCATGAATGGATGGTTTTAATTTCGGGTGGCATTTACGTATTACCTATAAATAAGACAATTACACTGAACTTAACATCATAACTTTATGTCATTCTAACGTTTTATGTTCCATAATCTCTGAGATTAAAGAGACAAATGCCATTGTCTTTGTCCAACCACTAAACAAAACTAGTACAATCGAAAGTAACTTAGAATCCTTGGTAATTGTGCAGCTACTTTTGTTTTTTTGCTGTCTTTAGAAGAAAATTAATGACTTCTCTGTCAAGGATTCTGTTTCTGTACCCAATGTTTGTTTCATCACCTAATACTCCTCGAAGTTTTCACACCATCAACCTGCAAAAAGATATATACATATATATATATATATATATTGAATATAGCAATTATTATCAAATTATTTCGTAAACTCCCTTTTACAATATTTTTTCTTTTTTTAACAAAATTTAATTTTTATTTGTATTTGAAAAGGACGCATCAGATTTATTAGATAACTAGTGGAGCAGATTAATAGGGTATAAGACCTAAATAGAAACTATTATAATGTAAGGAAACATCTAAAACGAGTAAAGTAACTTCGGATTGTACAATAGTTAAAATATTAATTATTTGGGTACTATTTTAGTTGACCATTATACAATAACTTAAATGGTCTAAAGACTACATTTATGTTGGCTGCAATTGGATTTCGAGTTGATTACTTCCGATTAGTTGAAAAAAACATCTAAATGTAAATTATTTTAAGAACAAGTAGAAATTCTTGGAGGATTTATTCTCATAAATCTAAAGTAGAATAAAAATAGTTACTTACCATCATAACTCAAACATATTGTTTGTACGACCTATAGGAGTATGTTAATGCTAATTTAATATAACGAAATAATCTAAGGGGTCGACAAAAATCTATATTCTTTGGTTTGTCTTAGATAATGTATATTCAGAACGTGAAAGGTTATAAGAACCTAAATTTATTAAATTTTTAGTTATTTTTAATTTTAAAAGTATATATGTAACCTGTATACCTATATATTTTGAAATTAATCTGTTATTGACTGAAAATTAATATGAAAATATGGTAACATGTTACAAAGATATCTAAATTTAATAGTTGATATTGTATGGTATTATTTCGATAATATTTGGTTTTATGTAAACATTATGTTACATTTTCTTCCAACAATATACTCTCCTTTTTTTTTATAGTTGATGTTTTCGGTTTTTCACACATATTAAGAAATCATTAATTGTTTTATTTTTTCTAAACAAAATATAGTTTATCACAAATTCCAAAATAGTTTAACCAATTACAAATCAATTTACAGAATTTAAAGAGTCAAAAATACCAAAAGTACAATAAATTTTGCATAGAAATCTTAAAACATCAACTAGAAATAAACAAATTCTTTTTTAAAAATATCAACTAATAAAGAGTAGAAGAAGTACTGTATTCGTTGGAAAATTAATTTAAATTTATACTTGGCGTGGAAATGCGTGATAAAGAATAAGTTAGTTTTGATTAGTTTAACAGAGAAAATCTGAAGCAAATCTAAGGATCTTTGCAAATTCATGGGCTGTTTTTTAATTTATTCGACTTTGTTTATCGGTTTGAGGTTGATTGAGATGCGTAGATCGAATATGAGAAGACCAAAGAGGAGGGCCTCCTTCATCAACTTTGCTCGTCTAAAGTTAATAAAAAAAGAAAAGCCAAAGACACAGAGTTGATTTGGAGCATGCTACTTACTTTATTTTGCCTATAAATGAACGTCTCAATCACTATCTTTTACTTTAATTTTCATCAACCATTTATATCATAAACTTCTAGAACGAAATTAAACAGAAAACACTTAAGTATAGTTCTAATGAGTGTTCGTCCGGTTTTGAATTTGAACATACAACCCTCGTTTAATTTTTGAGAACTACAGATTCTGTCACGGACTAAAGTGCTCCAACATTGGCATTTTGGTTTTATATACAAAAATAGTCTTGGTTTCTTAGGTTAGGTCCGGTCTACTCCTTTGACCATTTAAGTTGCTATGTTTTGGAGTTTTATGGATTTTGAAAATAACTAATTGTATTTGAATCGATTTAATTAAAACCACAAATTGTTAGCTTACCATAACATCATTGATCCACAATCACCAATGAAGTGTCCTCAGGTGGATGTGGATTTCTGCTTGGGAAGAATCAACGTTTCCATAAAGAATTACATTTTCATCTTTCTAGGGACTAGAGTTCTTATTACATCTCTACATTTTTTTGTTGTATATACAATTCAGAGAAACGAGACTTAGTGGAGTGGTCTCTTCTCTTTCTTTTTGTTGTCTTTTCTTTTTTAGTGCAAAACTTTCTAGTTAAATAGCAATGAATTTAACTTTGTTTCAATAGCAAAAATGGCTATATGTTATAAAATATATCTAAATACTATATAGGTTATGACAAGTAGAAAACAACAAATAAAAAAGACAAAAGAAGAAGTAAGATGAGTAGTAAAGGAAACGTGAGGAGTGGTGTATTGTTTATTGTAGAAGAAAGAGCAAGACACACGTGGGAAGGAAGAGAGATTATTTTCTCTTATCTTTTTACTTGTGTTCATGTTCAAATTACATGAGGAGTGAATACATGTATATATAGAGGAGAAAATGTAAGATATTTTCTTGGTAATTATTATGTCTACGAAATATAGGTAATTATAAATCTATCGTTACCTATCGTTATTATGCACTGCCGCATTAAAAACCTTATCATGGAAAAACCCAGCGGGATAAAAACCATGATGAGGGAAAAAGAGTATAGTGACATAATCTCCCCTTGAAATGATGAAAATCATAAATTTCATAATTGACGCATCCCGATACCGTGAACATGTTTTCTGAACGTGGGAAGCACTTTCGTGAACAAATCTGCTGCATTGTCTGCTGAACGAATATATTGAATATTCACTTCTTGATTCTTCTCAAGTTCTCGTGTGTAAGAGAAAAATCTTGGGGGGATATGCTTCATTCGGTCACTCTTAATATAACCTTCTTTGAGTTGGGCGACACAAGCAGCATTGTCTTCAAACACCTTTGTTGGCTCATTATTTATGACTATTCCGCTTGCCTTTTGTATGTGTTAAGTCATGGATCTGAGCCATACGCATTCTCTACATGCTTCATGAAGTGCAATTATTTCAGCATGGTTTGAAGACGTAGCGACTAGGGTCTGCTTTTGGGAACACCAAGAAATTGCAGTGCCTCCAATTGTGAAAACATATCCGGTTTGCGATCAGGCTTTATGTGGGTCTGATAAATAGCCAGCATCTGCAAAACCAACTAAATCGAAACTAGAATTTCTATTATAAAATAATCCCAAGTCAGTTGTTCCCTGGAGATAACGAAATATATGTTTTATTCCATTCCAGTGTCTGCGCATAGGTGACGAACTGTATCTTGCAAGTAGATTAGTAGCGAATGCTATATCTGGTCTAGTGCAATTTGCAAGATACATAACTCCACCAATAGCGCTCATATAAGGTACTTCAAGACCCAATACCTCTTCGTTATCTTCACAGGGTCGGAATGGATCTTTATTGATATTAAGCGATCTATTGACCATTGGAGTACTCAAAGGAGTCGCTTTATCAATGTAAAAGCGTTTTAAGATCCTTTTTGTATAATTTGATTGATGTATAAAAATTCCATTCTGATGCTCGATCTGGAGTCCAAGACAAAATTTTGTCTGTCCAAGATCTTTCATTCAAACTCTTTCTTCACATGAGTTCTTGTCTCATCAATTTCTTTTAGAGTTCCAATTATGTTCAAATCATCAACATATACAACAATGATCACAAACCAGATATAGATTTCTTAATAAATACGCAAGAACATATCGCATTGTTGGTATATCCTTTACTCAACAAATAATCACTTAAGCAATTTTACCACATGCGTCCGGATTGTTTTAATCCGTAGAGTGATCGTTGTAATTTGACTGAACATATTTCTTTTGATTTTGAATTCAATGCTTCAGGCATCTTTAATCCTTCTGGGATTTTCATATATATATATATATATATATA
>OVAX01002094.1:0-34019 GCA_900406405.1 Lepidium africanum | reverse complement strand
TCACTGCTAATTCCTCTATTAGACAGATTCATCTTAACAGCAACACATCCTGATAGTGCTTACCAAATAAAATGTTTTATCTTATTCGGAAAATCCAGTTGCCAAAGAACAGTTGTTTTGATTAATTTTTGACCAATAGAAATTTTCAACCAACGATTTTTGACTCTTCAGTTTTGATCAAAAATTAATCATAACAACTGTTTTTTGACCAATTTATGATTATAATCATATTCAAAGTTGAGTTGTTTTCTAGTAGTGTATATATTATCGTCAAAAAATGGTCAAAATATTTTGATAATATATCGATTTGTCAAAATATTTTGATTATTTAATAACCAAATATTTAATTCGTTAAGAATTGATAGAATTTTAGTCATAATCATGTTGACCAAAATTTTGGTCAAAAAGTTTTGGTTACAATATAACATATTTTCTTGTAGTGTAATGAATCGATCAATAAAAAGAGTTCATAGTAATAATCATCTAATTGGTTAAGAAATATTAACATATCAACTTCATTATCGTTAACTAATTAATAGTTGCAAAGTAATAATATTTAAATTAATATTGTTTTCTATATTATATAANGTTGCAAAGTAATAATATTTAAATTAATATTGTTTTCTATATTATATAAAATGCAGATTACGTGTATCACTTACTACTATCATTTGTTAAAGATTCGAAATAATATTGCTATATTAGTTCATTAGTTAGAGTTCAGATACATATTTTGTATATGATTTCAATTCATTGGTTATCGACAATTCTGACCAATTATTTTTTATTATTATATATTTCTATAATTATATATTTCTAGCTTTTTTATATGAACTACACAATTACAGTATGATTTAAAATATATAATTTAAAAATGTATATATATACTTTATATTAACGTTGGATAGTATAATTACCTACTAATTCTATTGAAATCTTAAGTATTCAATTCAAATAAATCATAATGATTACCTGAAGTAAATATGGCACGATAAAAATGACAATTAGATTTCGGAACTTAAATTTTGATATCTTATTTTAAAATTAATCATATGCCTTATAATAAATTCAAAATCTTTTAATAACTGAATTCCATATTCCAAATCTTATAATAACTTAGTGTTCAAATAAAATTACTTTTTGTAGCTAAGATCGATATTTAAAGTAGTATTATGTATGGATCAAACATTTTCCTATAAAACCTTCTACATTTAAGTGTGAGAACTAAATATACGAAATTGCCTTATAATAAACACGAAATCCTTAAATAGATAAATTTGGAAACTTCAAATAAATAAATTTCTGATCACAAATATTGTTATCAATTCGATCATTTAAAACTATAGTGTACAATAGATCATAGAATATCTATGTAAAGTAGTATTATGCAGCTTTACATTTTCGTAGCCAAATCTTCTAAATTGATTACCATAATAGAAAACTTATTATAACATATTATTATTGAGATATCTTATATAATTACATTAAGAAACACATTACTATAAAATAAATCTGTATTGTGATATACGTATTGCCTTATGATAGATGCGAAATGTTTAAATTAATAAATTCGAAAACTTCAAATAAACAAATTTCTCATCCCAAATATTATAATCAATTCGATCATTTAAAATGGAAATTTTTTCTTAGAGGCGGAAATTTTGACAGATTGCAAGACGGTTTTGAAGTTCCTGGACAGTCCAAAGGAGTGGCCGGCCTTCCTCCCTACCAGGAGGACTTTTTCGTCTCTGACCATTTCTGTCATACCTTGAATTCTCAATTATAAGGCTGATGCTCTCGCCCGGAATGTTAGAGAGACAGCCTATGATTGATTTTTTTGTATACTCTATTTGATTCTCGTTATTATTACATATATATATATATATATATATGGCGTTGACAAAAAAAAAAATCTTCGATCATTTAAAATTGATCTTTAAAATCAATTGATATTTATGCAAAGTAGTGTTATGTGGCTTTACATTTTTGTAACCTGTGAATAATTATCCGTATCCGCTGGATATCCAGATCTGTATCCATTTTTTATCCAAAAAAGGGATATCCAGGCCAAACGGATACGAATCATGATTTCACGGATCGGCGGATAACGGATACAGATAATGCAATAATTAGAAAGGATATCTGTGGATATCCGTTTTTTTTACCGAATATTTAAATATTTTAAATATATTTTTAAATATTTTAAATATATTTTAATTTTTTCTTAAAAAATTAATTTTATAAATATTTTTAATATTAAGAAAAAAGGAAAAAACGGATATCCGCGGATGTCCATTTTTTTCACGGATATTTTTAGTCTGGATATCCGTCAAAACGGATACGAATACAGATCATAATTTCATGGATCGGACGGATACGGATATCCTTATAAAACTCGGATATCCGTATCCGTAACAGGGCTACATTTTCGTGTTTAAATCTGCTTAATATAATTACCATAACAGAAACTTATTATAATATAATATAATTGAAATATTTTATATAATTACTTGAGGAAACACATTATTATAATATAAATTCGTATCAATTTGGAGGATATATTCCCTAAATTCCGAATTAGGTCAGAGTGAATCACATCCTACATATTAAGTATGTGTCATACATTGCTTTGTTCATCGAAATCTAAACATGAATTCGAAAAATATTTTCGGAACATCAAAGATGGTTGTCAATTCCATTTCAGTTCCTTAAGTCTAAATGAATGCGGATCTAAAAATTTTAATGAATACATGTCTTAAAATTTAAAGGATAATGAGTCTAAAACCTAAATGACATGAATCACAAAAATTTATATACATAAATTATAATGTATCAAAACCTAAATTCTATATACTAATTAATGTTTATATAGGTACTAGAGAAAAAATATTATATATATATATATATATATTTTTGGTAACATACAAAATATTATATAATGCATAAAAACAGTAATTAACATCTATCTAAGATAATACATTTGAAATGCAACACAAATCATCATTATAACTAAATTTTTATAAGATAAGTATATATACTACGAATTTCAATAAAACCACATATCAAATTTCAAAATTTCAAAATTAAACAATATATATAAATGAAACACAATATCAAATTCTAAAATTAATATATATACTACGAATTTGTCGATACATTCAAATATATAATCAACACATATTATGAATAAACAAAATATATATATTTAGTTCAACAAATATAAATAAATTTTTATATGCAGAAAATTCATGAAAATCTAATTCATGAAAATTATATTCCGTTTAGTTTTAAAACATCAATTATTAATTAATGCACTTAGTCACTTACCATATTTTATATATTATCATAATACAATTAATTGTCAATATCTTTTTTTGTCAACATTGGGTCACAATGTCAAACATTGTCAAACATACACACAGTATAATATTTCTAAACTAATACTCTAAAAATTAATATCCATTGATAACTTCTATAAAATAATAGAATTTTATATTCTTAAATTGATGTTTTGGTTCAATTAGTATATCGATAAACAATTAACTATTACAAATTAATAAAAATTATAGTTTTAGTGTATTCCCAACATTATTAATTTAAGAGGTTTTAGTTTATTAGCATTAAATTATATTCTGTTTAGTTTAAAAATATCAATCATTAATTAGTACACTTACTATGTTTTATATATTATCAAGATACAATTAATTTATAAATTAATAACAAATGAACAAACCTTAAATATAAAAGCTAAAAAAACACGAGTCTAATAACCTAAATGAACACGGGTTAAAAAACTTAAATGAACATAGATCTAAGAACTTAAATGAACATTGATATAAAAACCTAAATGAACATACACAAATCTACAAACATAAATAATCATATATCTAACAACCTAAAAGAACACAAGTAAAAAAAATTATTTAATGCATCAAATCTTTAATAAACATGGATCCAAAAAAATATTTTGATCACAACACGAATCATCATTAAAAATATAGTTTTAGTAAAACAAATCACATATTTAAATGTACATCTACTAAATAAAACTCTGATAATAATATCGAATTACTAATATTACATAATCAGACTACATATAAATTTGTAAAACATTTGTAAATGCATCACAGCTCATATAAATTGTAGATAAAATATAAATAAGCACACCTATTGTTACTAAAAAAAACTTAGTGTATTACAAAAAAATATAAATAACCTCATAGTTCAAAAATATGATAAAAAAATATAATCCCGTGCAATGCTCGAGTGATCATCTAATATATATATATATATATATACTAGATGATGTCTCGTACCATGTACGAGTTTGATTTTTATATGTAAATTTATTATATATATATATATATATAATAAAAATTAATCGATAATTTATAGTGATGATCAGTATTGTACACAAAATATTTTTTTTATTTCTGTTGATTGAGGTTTTGATGCATTACAATTTTCGTATATAAAATTTTTTGACTCGTGTCATTTAAGTTTTTAGACACATATTCAATTTTTTTTTAGAATTGTATTTATTTAAGGTTCTTGACCCACATTCATTTATGGTTTTGAACTCGTATTCATTTAAAGTTTTAGTTCCATATTCATTTAACGTTACGGTTTTATTATATATATAGATTAGAAAAATTCTTAAGTATTATAAAAATATTCAAATAAATAAATTATTAGTAACATACATTAAAACAACAAAAACAAATCTTAATTGGTTAGAGATTCTTTTTTAAACCAACAAAAATAAAATTTTAATTGGTTAAAGTTTACTTTTTTAACAAACAAAATTCAAATCTTAATTTGTTAGAGACACCTTTTTCAACCAACAAAAATCAAATCTTAATTAGTTAGAAATACCTTTTTAGACTAACAAAAATCAAATCTTAATTGGTTAAAGTTTCATTTTTTAACAAATAAAATTTAAATCTTAATTGGTTAGAGACTATAAAAGACGTTTTCTCTCTAGTTCAACTATCGAGACAAGCCTTTCACCATTATTCTCCGATGCCGGTGACGCTGGAGAAACTGGATCTCGCCGGCGTCGGGCAAACATTGATTCGTCTTTGCTTTTTTTTGCTTTCTCCTATGTTGTTATGTGCTATTCCCTCCTACCTGTAAGAAGTTTTGGCCGGAAATGGCAATGCTTGAGGCTCTTTCTTTCGAGGACATAGATATCTCCGAAGTCAACTCTGCTACCTCTCTCCGAGGATATGTGTCTCTCCCATTGTTCTGCTCTTCTTCTCTGTCTGTCACTGTGTCTAGATGTTCAGACTCTTCCTGGATGGTTACCTTCTCGATCAGCATTGCTTCACAGCTTCGCCATCGACTAGTTTTAGTGAAGATGTCTCTTGCACCTTTGTTCTCTCACTCTCTTCCGATGAATCCAAACCATCGAGACCGACATACTCATGCCCCACCTCCCAAAGTTTTGAGATCCCATTTGAAATCTCTACTCATTTTCATCGGAGAATCTGTGTTGGAGGCCTTTTCTCAAGATGACCAAGAATCCCACTGGTACCGACGAGTCTGTTGCAAGATTTCAAAGCTCCAGCGATCGATTGGTGATGTCAGAAGTGCTGGCGGCGCCGTTCATCTCAATCCACAAAGGAGAATCTCAATTAGGGTTTCTGCAGGTACATATAATGGGCTTGGTAATGGACTCAACTTTTGGGCTTCACTTTTAAATATGTATTCTATTACATCTGGCATTTCAAGCCCAATGATTTGGACTGATGAGGACAAGTCCTTTTCTATGGGCCTTGGACAGAATTTTGTGAATTATCTACTAGTTTCAAGACTCCTAGGGCTAATTTATCTTAGTATAACATTAGTTCCCTTGATACCCTCTTCATCAGAAAGAGGTGTACCACGACATTTCTCCACTCCGGGGAATGCATCTCAAAGCTCGAAATTGTTAATTCAAAAAGCTCAAATGTTTGTTCGACCGATCTATATAGCGACATAACTCGGATTAGTCCAGAATTTGTTTCAGATTCGAAGACAGAAATCCAACATCTATCCACACTCTCCGGTGTGTCTGAGTTGCTCCACCCGGATGTTTTTTGACGCATGTATTTGGTTCAATTGTATTTGCTTTCAATCGGTTTATCCAATATGTATTGTAATTCTGAATTTTAATTAATGGAAGCAGCCCCACATGCATCTGGTTTCTCCACCCGGATGTTTTATAATGCATGTATTTGGTTCAATTGTATTTGCTTTGCATCGGTTTATCCAATATGTAATGTAATTCTGAATTTTAATTAATGGAAGCATCCCCACATGCATCTAGTTTGACAAAAAAAATGGTTAGAGACTCATTTCTAAACCAACGAAAATCAAATCTTAATTGGTTAAAGTTTACTTTTTAATTGTCTATTTTTGTTGAAATCAAGTTAAAACAAATAATTAGTTTTTAAAATAATCTTATCTAAACAAAAAAAACAAATTAATTAGTTAAAATAAATTGACCAATCAAAACAAATAAAGGGATTTAAAATCTCTATTATATTACTACAAAAATACAGAAAATCTTATTGCTATGATTTTATTATAATAGAGATATGGAAAATCTTATTTATACGGTTTTATTATAATAGAGATAAACTGAAATATTTTGTAGAAAATTAAAACATTAAAATTGGTGAAAAAGAAAAACGAAAATATGAAAAATTAAGTACATCCTATTAGGATTAGGAGAAATTTTTAATAGATATTGATTAGGATTAGGAATATAAGTATTGTATCATAATACCCTAAATATTCTCGTGATTGTGTATTGATGTTATATGAAGTTTGTTAGATGCTTAAACATTAAGTAATGTTATTTAACCTTAGTTTAAGAGATTATAGGCAAGTTATATTAATTTAACTATATTCAAGAGATTATAATTATAACAGATTAATGATTTTTACTAAAAGATAATCTCAACGAAAACATAGGGAGAGTTGCAAAATTGACCTATGATTTGGGATCAATTGCAAACTAACCTCCCTTTTTTTTGTTAATTTTTTTCCCATTTTAACCTTAATCTTCTCTTATTTTCGATTTTCCCATTAACTTTTTTAAACCATAAAAACATAAAAAGACTAAAATACTAAATAAATCTAAACTATTTACAAAATTACCATCTTCTTCAATTCTTCACCAACCATTACCAACCAAAATTGAAGTTCTAAATGCACTATCACCAACAAATTTCGACCTCATTATGCTCTATCACCATCTCTAACCGCACCATCTCTCATACTCTCTTTAATTCCACGTAAAATACTCACTAATTTTTGTTTTATATTTATTAAGATTCTTCATCTTGCATTTTCAGTGCTAATTGAAGCTAATAATAACGATTTAAAGTTTAGGAAGACTTTTTGGGCATTCAAAAAAGGTGAAGATGATCTTAACTCAAATATAGCTAAGTTTTTGAAGATTTGCAGAGAGCAGATTTCTCTTGAAGTCTGTAGTTAAAAGTAGACTTCAATAGAAGTCTACTAGTCAACACAAAGATTAGTTTTGCAGTTGACCAAATTTCTGGGTTCGAAGAGTAGATTTCAAGTGAAGTCTACACCATTTTTCTTTGAACACAAAAAAAATACTTTCTGCAGACTTCAAGTGAAATCTGTGTAAATTCAGGTTAGTTTTGCAATTGACCAGCAATTTGACTTTTTCTACAGACTTCACTTGATGTCTGCGGAAATATTTTCCTAGTAGACTTCAACCACAGACTTCATTTGAAGTCTACTTTTTGTTATGAGGGTAAGTTTTGCAATTGATCAAAAATAGTAAATGTTGACCAAAAAACCACAGACTTCATGCGAAGAGTAGATTTCGGGGGCAGACTTCAAGAGAAGTCTGCAAATCTCACAGACTTCTTGTGAAGTCTGCTATTTATAATTAAAATGTTCATTATTTATTAAAATAAAGTAGACTTCAATTGAAGTCTCCGCTACTTTTCAAGTAGACTACATTTGAACTGCTTTTGTCCCAGACTTCTTGTGCAGAGTTCACTAAACCGTCTTTTCCCAAGTAGACTTCAAGTGAAGTCTACGAAAACATGTACTTTTCTTGGGAAATAACGTAGACTTCACTAGAAGTCTACTATATACCCACATACTTTATTTTGAAGTCTGCTTAAAAAGTCAACATTTGGTCAATTGCAAAACTAACCATTTTTTGGAGACTTCATTTTGAAGTCTGCGCAAAAAAGTCAACATTTGGTCAATTGCAAAAATAATCTAATGAAGTCTGCGGGTGTAAATACTAGACTTCTATTGATGTCTGCATTTGATACTTCTATTCATGTGAAGTCTGCAACGTTAATTTTGTAAAAATACATTTAAACGAGGTTTTAATTTTTATTATATTTTTTTGTATTTTTAACATGTGTGTTTGATACTTTGTTTGCTTATGTACAAGTTTAACATGATTATATATTATTATTAAGTCAGTGTAAATTTTAGATATGATATATGTAATTAACTTATTCAAAATAGACTTCACTTGAAGTTTACAAAGTAAATTTTGTAAAAATGCATTTATAGCATGGTTTAACTTTTTGAAAAAATATTGTTGTATTTTTCCTATGTCTATTTGATACTTTGTTTGCTTATGTATAAGTTTAACATGATTATATATTATAGTTAAGCCCGTATAAATTTTAGAAATAATCTACATAGTTCAAAGTAAACATCACATGAAGTCTGTTCCAAATAGAAGTATACTTCAAATGAAGTCTGCAACGTAAACTTTTGTCAAAATTCTTTTATAGTATGTTTAAGTATTTTTTGTATAATTTTTTTGTAAATTTCCTATGGTTGTATGATAATATGTTTGTTTCTATATAAATTTAAAATGTTTATATATAATGTATAAATTTTAAAAATAGTCTAATTAGTTAGGTAAATTATTATGTTTTGTTTTAAAGTAAATTATGTTGAGTAAATTATGTTTTGGTTGGTGTCACTATTTTTTCCTTTAAAATGAAAATTTAGTAGAGACTACTATCTTTTTGGTGAAATTAAATCATATCCTACTAATTTTTCCATAGAGACTACTATTTTTCATTCTGTTACTTTACAGATGTTAAAATCATGAATCTTTACAACATTCTTTTGTCACTACATCTTACAACATAGGTTTACAACATTTTTCTGTCCCTACATCTTACAACATTTCATCTTTTAATTTCTCTAATCTTTCCCCCATCATCTCTTTCTTTTATGATATGTGCTTTGTATCTTCAATCTCCACTATTTCTCCTGCACATTAAGATCATGAAAACAAGGGACATATTCTGATAAGAACAAAACTGTTAACCATGTGACTTGTACAATATAATGTAGGCTTTGGTTTTTTAGCTAAGAAACAAGCACAAGGTGAATGACAACAAACAACTCCAAGAATGATTTTATCTATAATGTCAACGTCTTGTTACTTCTTCAAGTCAAATATAAACAAAGAATCATTGAAAACCAGAGAGCTCAGCTTATATAGAAGTCTGAGATTGAAGTATACAACTGCAGTCTGAGAAGTCTACTCCTAAAGTCTACAAATGCAGTCTGCGATTTAAGCCTACAATTACATTCTACAAATGAAGTACAAGATTTAAGTCTCTAAATAAGTCTACATCAATTTCGACCAAAAAACTAGAAAAAATGCCAATGTTTTTGATTTATTTAGATTATGCAATGCATTAGCAATAACGACTACACTTACTGTTCCTTTTATGCTACATTTAGGTCTTCATCATCAGGAACATGCCAAAAATACAAAAAATACCAAATAAAAATACAAGAAGATCAATCATACAATTACAAACTAGAAAAATACAGAAAATATCACAAATACCAAATAATACTAGAAAAATACCAAAAAGTATCACAAATACCAAATAATACCAGAGAATATCACAAATATAAAATAATACCAGAAAAATACCATAGAATACAAAAAAATACTAGAGATATACAATAATATGATTTTGTTATTCACAAAATCAATAATATGATGAAATTTATTATAACTTTAGGAAATTAAGATGAACATGCATATAACAAAATTTAATCTTGTCAAAAACAAATATAAAATATGCATACCAAAAAATCTAATCTTTTATCAAAAAAAATTCATCTTTCCAAAGATATATGTAACAACAAAAATGCTATGTAAGTGAGACTATAATAACATTAAAACAAAACCAAAAAAAAAACTAATCTTTTAGAAAATAAAACTCACAAATGAGATTGAAGGAGATTTGGATCTAAGAAGATTTGGATCTGTATTAAGAACAAAAAAAAATGAAAATCAATTTCATTTAATAAAACTCAAATCTATAACAAATGAGCAAAAAATCATATCTTTAACACAAGAAAATCATATCTTAAACAAAAATCTGTAACAACCTATTTGTTGAAGTCAACGACGGAGAGAGGAGTAGACGGTGGTCAGAGAGATGATCACACGGTAGTCCGAAAGAGGACCGGACGCAGACCGCCATAAACTGCAATAAAATCGCCAAAAGGTTGAAAGGAGAAAGAAGATTTTGTGAATGGAGAAGGAGAGAAGTTGAGATTTACAAAAAGAAACTCAGATTTTGTAATCACCTGTAGTTTAAAGTAAATGGCGGTTAGAGGAGAGGACAAGGCGGTGGCTGGAGAGTTGATTATATGATGGCTGGAGAGGACTGCCCTAATGTTAAAAAAATTCACCAAAAGGTTACAAAAAGAAATAAGAAATTGTTAATAGAGATGGAGAGAAGTAGAGAAACACACCAGAGAAGAAGATGTAGACGACGGTGCTGATGATGGAGCTGCTGGAAGTACAGAGAACGATGGAGATGAGGTTAGGGTTTTGTGGTGGATATGTGGTCACGATGGAGGTGAGGTTAGTGTTTTGTTTGTCATCTTTTAGTAAATTTTCTTTTTATAGGTAGGGTAAATTGTTGACACCAATTGGTTTAATTTTGGTCTAGTGCAAATCAATTAAAATAGGCATAATTTTGGTGAAGTTCAAATATTTTAATTAAGATAATAGTATATTAATTTTGGTAAAATTAAAATTGTTTTGGTTACAATAACTTGGTTAAATTTATAATTAACTTAAAAATTTATTATTTAAATTATAATTAAATCAAAAATTTAGTGATAATTATAATTCGGTTAAGGAATAGACTCCAAGTGAATAGACTTCAATTGAAGTCTGCACTATATCCTAAACCCTAAAAAGCAGAGTTCACGTAAAGTTTGCTATCAAAATATACTTCACTTAAAGTTTGCTTTTACAGTAGACTTAAAATGAAGTCTGCTTTTACAGTACACTTCGTATGAAGTCTGCTTTTACAGTAGACTTCTAATGAAGTATGCTTTGGAGACTTCATGTGAAGTCTCCTCTATACCCTAAACCCTAAACCCTAAAACGCAAATTGAATAAATTCTAATACATACGCCAAGAACAAAATAAAAACTTATATGAAAGATTAAACATTCTTAATATACTCAAACTTTAACTATTTTGTTAATTTTTACATTTTTAAAATCTTAAATCTCAAATCCATATAATTACCAACATATCTTGTTCAAACCCTAAACCCTAAACTTATAATTTGTATATGAACTATGTGTTTGATCTTTGTTGGTTTTATTTCACCAAGTTTTGTGAAATTTTATTTTTTATATGTCATAATTGCTTATCTTAAGCTTATGTAACCAAAATTTTATTCACATAATACTTATTTTAATTTTAAAATGTTTAGAAATAAATATAATTAAAGAGGAGACTTCACCTGAAGTCTGCTTAGTACAGACTTGACTTGATGTTTGCTTTTAAAGTAGACTTCACGTGAAGTCTGTAATTAAAGTAGACTTCACGTGAAGTCTGCAATTTACCCAAAATGGTATATATGTAGTTGCGTCTCCAGTTTTTTTTGTTTAGTCATGGAGGATAAAATAATAATTTCCTTACCTTTATGAGTTAGTTTTGCATTTGACTTCAAAAAAGGTTACTTTTTGTATTTAAAAATCAAAATTTGAGTCAATTTTGTAATACTCCCGAAAACATATAGGCGAGAATGTTAAGTTTTTTTTTTGGGTCAACCTTACTCTTATAATTGGATCAACAAGGCCCGATCCATAGCCAAAGCCCATATCCTAAAATTCCTCTTTTTTTTTTCTCTTTGCATCGGGGAGGAATCAAACTCTGGTGCCTGAGGAATGTTAAAATGGCCACTACCACAGGACCACACGTCCTCGGCGCGAGAATGTTAAGTTTGTTGGTGTTAATATCAGTTAGATTACAAAAAATAATATTTAGTCTAAATAATAATAATTAATATTATAACCTTTGTGATTTGTTATAATATAGTCTACCGTAGAGAAAAATAAATAAATAATAATAATAATTAATTAATTAATTATTTTTAGAATCTTATCATGATATAATTGTATAAAGAATATTATGTGACAAAATTTCCTAGTAACAATACGACCTAGTCCAAAACAGACAATATAACACGGTATTTAAGTTAATGCTACGCTTTTATTATAAATAGATATATATATATATACATATTAAAGCGGGAGTACAATTTTGGATCTTCCTCATTTTGCCCATCTCGGATCAACTAATCAGAAAATTTCTCTTCGGAGAAAAAAAAATTTCAAAAAAATGTGAAGGGGAAAAACGGTAAAAAATTATAGGTTAAATTTAAAATATAATTTTCATGCGACCCTCACACATAAATCTTGGCCATCAGTCTCATCTTTTAATTTCGGCCGTCAGTTTTTTTTTTTGTCAACATTGGACCACAACTGGCCGGCCCAATATCTAAATTAATTAAAAATTTGGAAAGCAAACTATGAATTTTTTATTTGCAGATTAAGGCCAAATCCTCTTATAATCTTCATTTCTCTCTAATGACCAATTAGAAAAATTCAGAAAATTCATGTAAAATCAAAACAAGCCTCTCCTTATCACATATAAATTCTGAAAAAATCTACAAAAAACATTTTACGCTCTCTACCTTAGCAATATATTTTTAAAAAAAATTTCGGTCATTTTTCTAGTTTTCCGACGTCGGAGCTCTGTTCTGATCAGACAATACTGTAGAAGAAGATGGCTCAGAGAAGAAAACAAATATTTTCTTAAACTAATCCACATTTATCTCTCCTATTTAATTAGTCTCCTTAGTTTTTTGTTTTTTGGAAATACAATTTATGTGATCGTAATATTTTTTTCCTCTACGCCTCGAATTTAATTTTATAGATTCTCCCTTTTATATTTTCCTCTCTTCATATATTAACATAATTTATATTCAAAGCTAATGAGTATTCAGCTGCAATTTATTTCATATACGTAATATCTTCGCTTAAACTAGCCCTAAAAATAATAAAATTCAAATTAATAAAATATTTTTTTCCCTGATTTGGTCTTATCTCTACTAGGTCTAATAAGCATCTAAGACTTGCTATATAATACCCTAATGACATTTTATTGTTTTTCACCCATCGCAACCTCACCTTCTCTTTTTTCCTTTTATGTGCTTTTTGTTTAGGTCTATTAACTTTTCAGCATGGTTTCTATGTTGGTCAAAGTCGGTGATTTCACTCTCTTTAAGGACATCAAAATGAACAATCATAATCCTTGGAGAATCAAATGCAAGATCTTGTACACTTGGTCTCAATATGGAAAAATGTCCGGTAAAACCATAGAGATGATCCTCGCTGACAAAACCGTATGTATTTTTTAAAACAAAAATTTAATTTGCAGTTCTTTTAGTTAATTACTACTATTATTTTTTATGACATGTGACATTGTTTTTCGTTATTAAGGGTGTCAATCTATCTGCTACTATAAAAAAGGAACATGTAAGAAAGTTTGAGCATTCTATAAAGGCTGGCCAATAGATGATAATCCATAACTTTCATGTCTCTAAAGACAATAGTCTTTACCGCCTTTTTTCACTGTCTTTCAAAATTATTGTTCTCAAAATTACTAGTGTCATTGCATGTGATCTAGTTCTGAACGATAATTTCATCTCATTAGCCATGTTTGACGGTATTCTCAGCGGTTCTTACGATCTTAATGTATTGATGGGTAAGAATTTTTATATTTTATTGTTTTGTAAACGTATTATTTTACGTTTTAGTTATTTTTTCATTTGCATATATATGTTTTTGGACAGATGATGTACCTCATTTTTATCAGTTTTAAGCTCACTAATTCGTCTATTTTTAGAGTCTTTGTTATTGTTTTAGAGTCTTTGCAGGTATAAAACAGAGTTAATTTGGATTATGCACATGAATCATGGGTTGGAGCAAAATTGGAGAATTGATGGCGTTTCAACACGATCAATCGTTCGTCATCCTGATCGATCGATCTTATACCTCAGCTTGAGCCACGCATGACCTGAAAATTGACCAATCTCACTTGGATCGATCGATCGTCTCATCTCCAGAGCATACGTTCGACCTGCAGATCGACCTCACATCCTTGGATCGATCGATCAGCCCTCAGAGTTGTTTACACCCGACCTGAAGATTGACTTCAAGCTCCAGTGATCGACCGTTTGTACCTTGATTGATCAATCATCACCTGAGATCGATCGATCCTAGATGGTGCGAAGACCAAACCAAGTTTTCCTTATTTTTGTACCAGCGTGTTTTAGACTATTATTACTAGGTTTTAAATGATTTTATAGAGGGAGAACTCATATTATTGGATTTTCAGAACTTGTGTACACTGAGGAGAAGATTTCTAACCTCTACAACTTGGAGAAGAATTCTGAACCTCTTTGATTTCAATTACAATTTTTCGTGTTTTGTATGATTTATGTTGATTTCCACTTTTCAATTATGTCTAAGTAGTTCATAAATAAAGTTTAGTGTTTTTCGAGGGTTGTTTAGGAATTGATGAATTATGAACAAATAGGTTATTGCTTGATGTGTTCTCCATCTATAGATGATCTTAATGCCTAGGCTAGAGTAGATAACTAGCCTATGATCTTAGATTACCTAACTCTCAAAAAGCTTGTTTGGTGTTTGAACCTCTTTAGATGAGAAATTAGTCCTTAACCAATGACAGTTGATGTTAAGGCTAATTGTGGACCTATCAGACCTTATCAGTAATGCGTGTTTAGATCTCTAGTGCCAACGACTTTTAGGATTTCTAAGTTGCTAGATATAGTAGTCGATACCACGACAGTGGATTGACTAAACTATTATATCTGAGTCGAGATTGTTATTGATTTGTCCCTGACTAGTTTCCTGGTTCGATTCCTTTGACTTCCCATTGAACTTCTCTGAACTTGGTGTTTTAATCTATTGAATTATATTAGTTTATTGTTTCGGTTTCTAAATTGTGATTCACCTTCATTTGTTTCATCTTAGCTCTAATTTGGTTTTTATACTGATAGTGTAATAACTTGGTCCTTGTGGATTCGATCCTTAGAATACTACTTTGATTTGCTGTGCACTTGCAGTATAATACTAGGGCTAAAACTCTGTGTATCAAGTTTTAGGCGCCATTGTCGAGGACCAATATTGTTGCCTTTCGATTTGTTACTAAAGTTTAGTCTAAGGTTTTCTTTGGCTTACGTTTTTGTTTATTTTGTGTTTCAGATTTAAGAGAGAATGGACAATCCTTTGAACAACACTACTGATCATCAAGATCAAGATCAAGCTGCTACTGTGGAAAGGATGAAATGAGAGATATAAGTCTTGAAGAGGGAGCGAAATATTCAACCTCTGCAGCGAGCTTTAGGGGAAGTTGATACTCCTCACATCTACTATCAAAATCGATCATCGATCTGTTTGCCTCCTCTATAAGGGATAACCTTCAAGTTGAGCCCACAGCTGATAGCACTAATCAGGCAATTCGCCTTTCATGGTTTTCCAGCTGAGAACCCGATGGACCATATCGAAACATTTGAGGCGATATGTAGCACTACAGCACCGAGTGGAGTACCTGAAGACTATGCCAAGTGCAAGCTATTCAAATTCTCATTAAAAGGTAAAGGTTTGCGATGGTTTAAGTCTCTTCCTCCAGGTTCGCTCACTTCCTGGGACGATTGTGAGGGATACTTATCTGGATCACTTCTTCACTAAGAGTAGAACGAATCGGCTGAAAAGTTAAATCGCCAACTTTCAACACCGAGAGGACGAAGCCTTTTTTGAGGCTTGGGGACGATTCAAGGAGTACAAGCGAGAATGTCTGCATCATGGGTTTAGCGACAAGCAGATTTTGACCATTTTCTTGAGAGGTGTGAGTTGGGAATACAAGAGGATTCTGAATGATGCAAGCAATGACGATTTCATGACCAACACCAGGGAAAAATCTTTTGCCTTAATCGAAAATCTAGCTGCGAGCTCGAGCAATTTGTACCCCAAGGAAGACTCACTCGACAAGCAAATTGATGTTAGATCTCAGAAAATAGAAGGACTTAGTGAAAAATTGGATAAATTTATTGCAGCGAGTGGAGTCAAGAAGATAATTGTGCACCAGTGTGATACAATAGTTGAGGTTATTCCGGAGCATCCAAAATCAGCATTAACCATGGGTGAGCCTTATTCGATGCAAAACCAACCACTAGTTTCATCTAGTCCCTCAGTTAGCACTCAAGATGAGATCAAGTCGATGCTATAACAACTTATTCAGGGACAACATTGAGCTACCATCGAGATCAATGCACGGGTCGAAAAGTTGTATGACGAGCTGAACACTAAATAAGACTATGTCATTGCACAGGTACAAAAATCTGACTTCCCTTTCGCTCATATTGATGACCACCAAGAATGCAATTCTATCACATTAAGAAGTGGTAGGGAACTTGAGCCAGTTGTGAGGAAACCAGCAGAAGAGAATATGGTTATAGACCTTGATGATGAGGAGGGAAACAGGACATGGAAAGATGGATTCTCTTCATATTAACAAGGATCGATCGATCCAAGTGTAGAACGATTGATATTCGAGCTCGCACAAGAGGCGACACCGGAGCAGAGTCAGCTAATCCAGTGAACTCGACTCATAGAACAACCACGGTATTAGAGAGAGCGTATATGCCTACACCCCCATATCCTGTCCCACCAAAGAAGGAGAAGAACATCTAAACCAATTTATACGGGTTGTTGTATGCATAGACAAGTTAAATTGCCTCCAGTTTTTGATTCTCCAAAAGTTATGTGGAAATCGTTTACTGGCGATGACCAATTATCAAAACATTTTAGAGATAACATTAGAGCTTACAATATGGTTTTCTCAATGACATAACTTGGTGGAAAGTTAGATCGTTCCATAAACATTTGCTACATTCATAAAAAATTAGTAGTTAAAATAAAATAACAAAAACTAAAAAAACACTAACTAATACTAATATGTGAACAAATAATAAATGAATTGTAACTAACCTCAACACATCAATCCTATTATAAACCTCATTTTCAGTATCTACAATATATAATAGCTGAAACTTGGCATAATCGCCATCCTTCGGCTTCAAAGAACCCATAAGATGATAATTCTCACCTTGCATAGCCTATACGCTTAACCAGTACATAAGAGGAATAGATTCAAACCTGAAATTATCAAGACTATCATGAAGATGTTGGACGAAGTAAATCCTCATGTCAAGACATTTAGGATTACCAGAGATAGGTTTAAGATAGATGATAAAGAGAATCTTCATATGAGGATTGTACCTAATAGAGGTAGAGATGGAAGATTATATTGTCTTCCAACTACTTCTGAAGTTGCTACCCTCATTCCTGGTGACTTTCACGCCAACATGGATAGACGTGATATTGTCCTCGAAACAAAACTAGGCAAATTGAAAATGATTGATGAACTTCATCCGTCGTTTTTAGCTTTGCAGTATCCTACAGTTTTTCCAAGTGGAGAGGATGGATTTCCCTTGTGAATACCTAAAGCGAGAAAAGTTGCAAACAGAGGAGATAAAAGCAATAGTAATATAAGTATGCGTCATTTTTTTGTGTATAGGCTTCAAGAAAGGAACGTTGAGAAGCACATTTTGCTTCTATCTAAGCGTCTTATCAAGCAGCTTGTTGTTGATGCTTACACCGTGATCGAATCCAATAGGCTCCAATATCTTTAAAAAAAATTAGACAAAATTGAGGAGTACTAACATTTAAAATACTAAGCAGGCAAAAGAATTAGGAAGAGTAATCTTAGTAATCAAGGAAAAAGAATTTCGATTCCAGCTACTTTTGTAGGTGGTCCTCAGTACATGCGGCAGTGTTATTTGGATACTATGGCCACGTGTAAGCAATTTGGGTTTCCAGATTTTTTTATCACGTTCACATGTAATCCCAAATGGCATGAAATTACTAGATTTATAGAGGAGTGTGATTTAAAAAGCGATGATAGGCTAGATGTGATAGCTAAAATCTTCAAGATAAATCTAGATAATCTAATGGATGATTTAACCAAAAAACATGTTTTTGGTAAAACTACTTCAGGTAATTTAGTGTTATCATTTAGTAGACTATTTTTCTATTAAAGTTTTTATAATTTTGTTGTACAAAGTTGTCAATAATTTCTCTTAAACAATTTTTAGGTATGTATACTATGGAATTTCAAAAACGTGGTCTTCCTCACGCTCATATATTAGTTTGGATGAAAGACGGATCAAAATTCACTAATGCAGACCAAATTGACAAAACTATTTCAGCTTAAATTCTTGACAAAGAGTTTGAACTTTAGCTATATGATGCCATCCAAAATTGCATGATTCATGGTCCTTGAGGTAATGCTAATACTACCTCTCCATGCATGGTTGATGGTAAATGTTCAAAGTTTTATACTAAACCATATGCTTCTTATTCAAAGATAGATAATGAGGATTTTCTTGTATACTGAAGAAGAGAAACATGCCGGTATGTTGAGAAGGGTGGAATTTAGTGTGATAGTAGGTATGTTGTGCTGTATAATGATATACATGCATTTTGCCTCATTTTAACTGCATAATTAACATCCGTTTGCATTCATTCTCATAGCATATTCAGCATTTTAGAGTCCTTTTAGGATTGCACTGCAATCATTATGCATACTCATTGCATTTGGAGCATCTTAGGTACCTTTGAGCTTATTGGAGCATTCTGGAGTGGATTTAGCACAAAGACTCCAAGGATCAGCCTAAGACAAAGCTCCTGAACAGAAGACCTTGCGAACTAAAAATTTTACACACCTCCCCAGCTCAACTCGTCACCCAGACTCATCTGTACACCAGCGAGTGCATCCAAGACGACCCAAGCCAAACTACAAACTGAAGCATTCACAGCCTGAACTCGCCTGGTGACCAGCGAGCTGAGCATATTGGAAATGACTGAAGCTGAATGATGTAACTCGCCAGTCTAACTAGCCAGTAAGTAGTGAAGCAGCATCAACCGACTTCATTATTTTGACCGACCTTATCTTATGCTGACTCAAACTAGGGATTTTATTTTGGAGATTTATAAATAGCCCTTAGAACGAAAAAAAATAGAGTAACCTAGTTTTTACTCTTTTTGGCTAGACCTGAAGCACTTTTCTTATTACCTTTATCATTGTTCTTTGCTTCTTTGATGAAAACTTTGGATCTTTGTTGAATTTCAAGTTTGGTTAGTTAATCAATCTCGTTTTTAGCTTCTATGGTAGTTTTTCATTATGTCTTTCATTCATATGCTTGAGTTTGTGTTTTCCACCATGCTTAGTGAGTTGTTTGCTTAGAGTTTTGTGAGGAGATGAAGTAGATTTAGGTCCAACCATGGGGTTTCTCTCTTGTTTGCTTAAATTCTGTTATAGGTCTTGCTAGATTAAATGGTCTTAATGTTTGTTTCAACCAGATCACTTGTAAGATGATTCGCAGTTGTCATGCCTAGAAAGTGTTTGATGATATGCTAGGCTTGGTTTGATCTAGGATTAGCTAATCTGACCCTAGAGATTGGTTGTTCAGAGGGTTAGTTGGTTGTTTAAGATTGCTTTTTCGTGATTCTGAGTGTGTAATCACCAAGAGATTTGGGTTAGGTCACGCTTGGATTGAATCCTTAGCCCTAGACTTGCCTAATAGGTTGCTAGATAAGATCCGAACTCATGGTTAGGCTGAGGTTACTGACTCTACTCTCCTCATGAACCTGTTTTTATCATTCATTGCTTGCAGTCTATTACTCTGTTTTGTGTTAAATTTCTCTGTTTGTAGCACTTTGTTTCTAGTTTATTACTCAGTCTTCGTGTTCTGTTTTTCATCCTGTTAGTTGATTGTGACAGAATCACTTTGTTTTGATTTTGCTTGAATTAGAATAGTGCCTCATACCCTTAGTGATAATAACACACTTTGGTTCAATACCTATTGTATTAAAATAGATTTGATAACACAAAAGGGTAAAAGCCATGTTACTATATAACAAGAAGCTATCTCTCCGATATGGAGCTCATATAAATGTTGAATGGTGCAATCAATCTGGAGTGTGTAAGTATCTATTCAAATACGTTACAAAAGGACCAGATTAAGTTACCTTTACCGTCGGACCCGCTAGTTTTGTAAATGATAAGGCCGAACTCCAAGATTTTTTTGATTGCCGGTACAATGTTTGGAATGTTGTTGGAAACTTACTGTATTTTGTTGTTTGTCTTTTTTAATAAATTTTTATGATTTTATTTTTGTTAGTGATAGGTGTGTTATGGCATGTGAAGCTATGTGGAGAATATTGGCATATGATATTCACTTCCGTACAACAGCAATTTTAGTTCTTCATTTCCATGAAGATGGTAAACAACCTATCTACTACAACGATGATGATACGGCTGATGATATTATAGAACGTTTCTCAGGTGGTATAATACAATTCAAGCTTGGTTTGAATTGAATAAGACAGACAGTTTTGCCAAGACATTGCTTTACGAGGAGATACCTAATTTCTACACTTGGAATCGTAAAGGCAAATACTGGCAAAAAAGAAGTCGTCGTGGTTTTGTTGTTGGTAGGATTAATTATATACTGAGGAAAATTGAAGAGTGTTATTATTTCAGAATGCTTCTAAATCAACAGTGAGGTTCAACAAGTTATGATGACCTAAAGACTGTTGGCGATAATGTTCATGACTCTTATAGAGATGCATATTTTGCAATGGGCTTGCTTGACGACGATAGATAATATATTAATGCAATTAAAGAATCAAGTTTTATTTGTTCGGCTCATTACACAAGGAAGTTATTCACCATTATGCTTCATGCAACATTTTGACTAAACCTCAAGAAGTTTAGGAACAAATTTAGATGTTTTTATCTGAAGACATGCTTTACAAAAAAAGTGAACAGTTCAAAGATCCATGTGCTAACTATCATCATAGTCAAATTCGTATATATCATACATTATTGATTAAGTTAGTGTTTTTTATAAAAAATTCTTATTAATTAAGTTTTAAAGTAATCCTCAATAATGTCTTATTTATGAATGTAATTATTGTAGGTCTATCTTTGACCGATGAGGGAAAAAAGAAATATTCCCTTCAAGAGTCTGAAAAACTTTTTTCAATTTATGGGAGTTCTCTTAGATCATATAAGAACATGCCAGAGTTTGATATGGATGAGCTTAGCACTGTCAATTCTTTGATATTAGATGAGAAGAATTATAACTGTCAGAAATTGAAATCAGATCTTGATCGTGACTTAAAGTCGATCAATCCCGAACAATCAAAGGTTTACAATGAGATCCTTGATTCTATTTTAAAAATCAAAAGAGGTGTTTTTTTGTCTATGGATTCGGTGGAACCGGAAAAACTTATCTGTGAAAACTTCTATCTGCTGAGATTAGATCGAGAGGTGATATTTTTCTTAACGTTTTTTCAAGTGGTATTGCTGCTCTTTTGTTACAAGGAGGCAGAACTACGCATTCTAGGTTTGGTATTCCTATAAACGTTGATGAGTTTAGCACATGTAATATCTAAAGCAAAACTTATTATATAGGATGAAGCTCCTATGATGAGTAAATATTGCTTTGAATCATTAGATCGAAGATTGAAGGATATCTTAAGATGCGAAGATCCTTTTGGTGGTAAAGTTGTTGTATTTGGCAGAGATTTCAAACAAATATTGCATGTTATTACTTGAGCTAGTAAGCAGCAAATTGTATCTGCTTCGATCAAATCATCCTATCTGTGGCCTAATATAAAAGTTTCCGAGCTTACCCGGAACATGAGGCTGCTTGCGAGAATTTCTGATGATGAGAAATCAGAGATAGAACGATTCTTTAATTGGCTTTTGGATGTTGGTGATGGTAAAATAACACTTCCTAATGATGATGTTGCTGATATAGATATTCCTCAAGAACTGCTTATTACATCTGGCTATGACCCTATTGAGTCCATTGTTGAAGCAATTGATGGAGTCAGTAGATCATTGGAGAATGCTACAAATGAAGATGTCAACTCAATTAATATTCATATGCTTCATAGACTCAGCTGTTAGTATACTTTTGCTTATTATTTGTCTTAAATATATCATGTAATAAACATTTTTTCTTCGATTATTTTATATTTTTTGTTTTGTAATGCATGTGATGAAAGGATTTACTTAAGTTCTGATAGTATAAATCTCACAGATATTGAAGCTATTGACAATCCAACATGTACCTCTGATTTCCTGAACTCTATAAATGCCTCTGGTTTACCTAACCATTGTCCGAAACTAAAAACTGGATGTCCTGTTATGTTGCTTAGAAATGTCGATCCGTATGGAGGTTTATGTAACAGTACAAGATTACAAATCACTCAGATGACAAATCATGTAATTAAAGCCAATATTATTATCGGCACGAAGGTTATAAATATGATATTGTTTCCAAAGATGGTTATTACTCCAACTGATATTCGTCTTCCCTTCAAGATGCATAGACAACAGTCCTGTATATCTGTCTCCTTTGCTATGACAATAAATAAAAGTCAAGGTCAAACGTTGTCGTAGGTTGGATTATATCAACCAAAATTAGTTTTCTCTCATGGATAGCTTTATGACGCCATGTATAGGGTCAGTAATAAGATGGACTGAATATTTTGCCCTTGACAATCAAGGAAATTCTTAGAGCAGAATAACTAATGTTGTATTCAAAGAAGTTTCCAAAATCTACCCTGCAAATCTCAGAGTTGAAGATTTTTGGCGATCAATGCTAATTTGATATAAATTAAGGTCATCCTAGGGCATCTTCTTCGGTTATTTGATTTTTTGGTACTATTTGTATGTATTGCTATTTTCTATCTAACTCTTTATATTGGTTTAATGTTTTTATTTTACAAGTTTTCAAAACATAATAAAGTGATTACAAAATTTGTAATCTCTTTGCAGTTATTTCGGTTTTCTCAGGAATTTATAATTAGTTTTGTAATATATCGAAATACATGGAAATCCCGAATTTTTACCACTAACATATATATAATAAATATATAAAATATTTTTTTTCCTTTTATTTTTAAATATTTTGATGTTTATACTCGAATCAAATCATGAATAATCCTTATCAGAATTTATTTCTCTACTTGATTCAAACAAAATAGGAAATAGAAAGGCTGATATATCGCAATCGAATATACATACCATTAATATCCAAAAACCCTAATTTATTACTTATATAATACACCGAATTTCAGACATTTGTGTTTATTTAAACCCATCTTTTTTTTGGTTTAGTTCTTTTTTACATCAGCCCTATATATTCTTTTTACAAAAATTTTTCTTTTCCTGTTACTTGAAATTATCTTTTGTTTATATTTCATCGATATTACATTATGTCTTTGACATCTTTTCCTGATGAAATTTTGATGGATATCGTCTCTAGATGTGGAGAATTGTCGTGGTTTTATATTCATCATCTCAGGTTAGTCTGCAAAAGGTTTAGATATTTATCTAATAGTCCTCGTGTTCTACGTAGTATTTCTCTTGGAGAATATCGTTTCATTCCATATTGGTTCATCCGACCTAGTTATATGCGAAATATGAACTATTATTGAATAGTAGAAATCCGTATGCTTTGTATCGTATGAGATTACTTTGCTATTATTATGACAATCGTATAAATGAAGGATTAATAATGCTTCATGACACTTCTTGCGGAAAATTTATTGATGCCATGTATCTATACAGTATCATTCATGACACTTCGTGCGGAAAATGAGGTGTTGAAAAACAACAAAGCCGACATATCAGTTATTGTAATAATTCGTCTATCACAGACTTGAAAACATCCTATATTCAAAACATTTGTAACTGTCATGGCCAGACTAGGACATTCGTTACTCTCAACCACGACTTTAACCAGTATGGTGCGGATAATGACATTAATTCATCATCTGAATGTGAGCTTTGTTTATGGGTTCATCAGCTTAAATTACTACTATTTGGCTTCTACTTTTAATTTGTCAACTATTTTTTTTGCATTAGTTTTAATCTTAATTTTATTTACTTATTTTATCGAATTGATTGAATTTTTAAACTCTCATTTTTAGTATATTTATGTTTTATTTCTTTATTCAGCCATTTTTTATAATATAAATTAATAAGATGATATTTGAGTTTTTCAAATATATTTAAAATATAATAAATAATTGTTGATCGTGATATAGAAACACCTATCAATTCCTAAATATTTAAAATTAAAAAATGTCAATCATTTATTATTTAGTATACCAATAATAATTGTTAATGTATATTGAATCCCTCGAATATTTACCTTATAATAACTATTTAATATTTTAAGACACGGTTCGGTAACCACTAATCCTAATATTTTTATTATAAATAGGCATTGTGATTCAGAGGAAAGTTGTGTTTCTCTCTGTTATTTTTATATTTTGCAAATTTTACTTTGAAAAGTTCATTCTTAAACAATATGTCTTTGTATTCTTTTGTAGATAACAGAAATCTTAATGAAATCGTATGTGCTATCTTTATTTTTTTTAGTTTAAATTCTCTTATCAATTAAAATATATATACATATATATATATATTTTATATTAATGTTCAGTGGTTTTATTTTACAGGATGAAATATTTCTTAAAATCGGTGATGCCATTGTATTAACAAGAAACATTGATCCCATTTCAATGGTAAGATTCTGCAGGTTACACAAATTGTTAGCTATGTAATCGAGGCTAGATTTATTACGAGAGATAGATCTGGTGATAAGGTTATAATAATAAATTTTGTTCAATTTTTCAAACCAATTCTTAGTTTCTGATTTTTGGAATGAACGGAAACACGAATGTTATAGTCCTAAAGTTTTAGTTCTCAATTTGTTTAGTTTTTATATCGTCATATTCAATATTTATTATATTTATAAATAATAATTGAATTTTTTTCTGGAATCATTATATATTCGCTTCACGAGCAATAAGTTTTGTTTATTATAATTATTTTTGTTTACTCAAAATATATACGTTTAGTTTATTCAACAACCAATATATATATATATATATTGATTAAATCCTAAAATCAAAAATCATATGACTAATTAATAATTAAATACACAAATGTTATTTCTGTATGAATTCTTTTTCTTCTTATAAAAAATATAGTAAAAAATATTATTTAAACATAGTTTGTTTTAACTAAATAGGAAATTATAATATATTATTGTCTAATTTGAAATGTTCAATTGCTCAATCCTAACCTTAAGGATTGACCAATATCTGATTTTTTTAGGCCAATTTTTTGATAAATGTAAAATAAAGTTTAATTTTTGAAACAAACATCGTATTTATTTATTCAATCCTAATCAGCTCAAACTTAGAAATCTTATATATCGATTGGTCTTTAGGGTCTGAAGCCCATCCTAATTAACTTTTGTTTGCTTAAAATATATTGTTTTAGTAAGTTTATAAGTAAATAAAAAAATATTTATATATTTGACATGGAAATATAAATCAAACATATAAAATTACAATTCAAATCCTAAATATACTATATAGTTTAAGTATTAAACAATAAACAAAAACTTCAATAGTTTTAAAATCCAAATCAATAGTATAAGTTGTAAATATATTTTATCACAAGTTATTCGTAAAATAAAGAATCCAATGACTTCTATATAATCAAATTAGTAAAATTTATCTATGTATGAAACTTTTTTGTAACATACAAAAAACAATATACAATCAAATTTTTCTTTTCACCAACAAACTAATTTTATTAGATAATATTAATTGGGAATACAAAAGTCCTTAAGATAGAGGAAGTTCTTGATTGATATAAAAACAAAGTTACCCAAGGAAAAATTAATTAAATGCCAACTTTTATTTGATGATAACCTCGCATTCGTCAGGACCAAAGATAACAACATTAAAACAAGAATTTCCTTTGTACTTAAAAATAAGTACGTATTATGCAGTAATGGAATGAGTTCTCGATCCAACCATTTCTAAACCATACCTTATCACCTATCCGATTGACGTCAACAGAAATCCTAAACTCGGATTGTGTTTGAAGAGTTATGTGGTCATTTAGCTGTGGCTCGAACCTCACAAAAAATTATGGGACTTGTTTTGAAAATACAAATCAAGAAGCAATTTGAGCTATTTAAATTATTTGGAGTATAATTGAGCCATAATCACTACCTACTAAAAGAAAAAAGGAAAAAAAAAAACTTTACTTACCATCATTTCGTCCTTGTCATTTTGGAGATGAATACTACGAAAAATCTGTTCACCAACCAGTCGGTATGCGTCTTAGAAATTGAACTCTATTGTTCCTTTCAGAATGCCTCATTTTTTTAGAAATATTTTGTTTGTTAGATTTGAAGAAAAAATAAAAAGTAAAGTTAGTGTAATACAAAATAAATATTCCTTATCTTTTTAGTTGAAAGACGTAAAGAAAATTGTGGCAGCCTTTCCATTTTGTCTTTGTTTGCTTCAATTTCCAAAGCTTTTTTGGGTACTTATATTTATAATTTTTTGAAACAAACAATGGTATTAATTTATTCATTCATAATTGGATTGAACTCAAAACTCCTAATCTTAATTGGGCTTGAAGTTCTAAAGCCCATCCAAATTATAATTTCTTTTACTTATAAAATATTTTTTTTCTCTACATAACGACCATTAAATACAAATATCAATAAGTTATGTCTATTCAAATAATTAAAAATATTAGTTTATAAAATATGTTTTCATGTAATAAAAACCATAAAAATGAAAAATGATCCATTTGTATTACAAATCTTATCTATTGAACGCAAGTGGTCTTTAGCCTAGTGGCAGATAGTAAATCCATTAAATGCAGGCGCACTTGCACATCCGGGGATCGATTCATACCGCCTACATTATATAGGAACTTGGCTAATGGGCCGGCCAGTTGTGGCCTAATGTTGACAACAACAAAAATCTTATCTATTAAAAACATGTTCTACTTCCCAAATACTATGTTAAGGCCAAGACCCAACCCATATCAGATTATGTTTTAGGTCAATAGTCCAATAGATGTTGGATTAGCCCTTTTTTAAAAACAAATTAGTTTTATATTTCTTTCTATTTAATCAAAATTATTTATATTGTTGTATATATAATCTTCAAATCATTTCTAAATGATCACTAATATTAATATATTGAGTACGTAAATATAATTCGAACAATAACAAAACATTTAAGTAGTTTTAAAGTACCAAATCAATAGTACAAGTTACATATATATTATATCACACATTATTTTTCTATATAATCAAATAAGTAAATCTATTAAGTGTATGAAACATTTTTTTCCATCAAAAAAGCAATAAAATGAGAAATGATCCCACACTGTAGCGTGGATTGAATCCTAGTCTTATATATTAAATCAGGAGACACTTTCATTTGACCGTGTTATAAACATTAGGATAAAAATTAACTTATAATTTGTAACTACCCTTAAAAATAGGCATAATGTTAGTTTGTTATAAACTTTTATATAAAAATTTAAAAGCAAAAACTCTGCAAAAAAGCAAAAATTTAATAAAAGTATATCAGGAATAAATTCGGTTATTGATTTGGTTTTGGTTCAGGTTTGGATTCGGTTATCCGGGTACATAGATTTCGGACCCAATTTTGATATTTTGTTGGGTTCAATTCCTGTAATTTGGTATTTTGGTTCTCTTGATTTAAGACTAATTCTAGTATAGTTTTTCTCTGATATGGTTCGGTTTGGAATAGATCAAGCTCGGGTCCGGGATTTTAATATAAAATTCATTAAAAAAATAAAAATATAAAAGCTCTAAAAAAATAAAATTTGGTTTTTTTATTTAGTTTCGGTTCAGATTCGGATTCGGTTTTTTGGGTACATAGATTTAGGACTTATTTGGGTATTTTTTCAGGTTCAGTTCATCTAATTTAGATCGATATTGGTTCGAGTTTTGGATCTCTAAAAAAATATCTCAAAAATAATATTCCAAAATATCAACACGTGTCTAATAAGTTAAATGAGCACGAATTAAAAAAATAATCAAAACAATTAACTCTCACGTTATAATGCGGGTGTAACCTAGTATATGTGTGTATATATAGATATATGATTTTTTTGTGGAAAGCTCATGGTCTAGATTTTATTAATTGCCCAAATGGGCTATAGTTACAGTGAGTTGCAATTTGATGAAAGAAGATATACTGAGCCTAAAACAAAGTAGCCGAAGAGAAAAATCTAGTAAACCTAGACCTAATGACATAGTGCCGCTCTAATTCCATGTGTTGGCTCCATACTGACCTCAGCATGTAGAACGCTGGTTGCTGTCGAGGAAGCCATCGCCTGAATGTTTCATGCTCTTCTTTTTTCTGCAATTGTACCCTACTACTTGATCACCTTCTCCAGAATAGTCACTGTTGGTAGATTTGCAATTTACTCAGCCTGTCGTGAAGACCCATCATCGTACTCCGCCTTCAAGAAACTCCAAACGCCGCTGAAACCCAAATCTATTGGTCTCTAGCATTTCCCCACAATTACGCTCTCCATATGAGCAAGTGGAAGCTTTGGAGGATTGCTCTTCAAGATCTGAAATTGTCGGTAAAAAATCCAGGGTCTACAGTCGCCAAAAGGGGTGGAAGGATGAAGAAATTGGAGATCTTTGACTCGCTAAGGCGAGTTTAGAGGCCTAGAAGCCAGAAGAAACTGGATTAAGACCGGAGATTTACTTCCGGAAACAAATAACGAAACATTTGTGAAATCAAATAGATACTCCCTCTGTTTCATAATATAAGTTGTTTTAGAGGTATTTTTTTGTTTCAAAATATAAGTTATTTTCTAAAACCAAGGCAAGATATAAATTAAAAGTTAAGCAAATTTAATATTTCATATTTCTTTTTCATTTTTTTCTTTTCTTTTAAACCACTTTTCTTAATTAAATGCAAATATAAAATGATAATTCTTTCAGAAAATACAAAAAACAAAATTTTTCTTAATTGGTGTGCATTCAAGCAAAACAACTTATATTATAAAAAAAGGGAGTATTATTTACTATTTAATAAAACGAAACCATTCTGTTGCTAGAAACGAATGTATGAACGAATATAAATTTAGAAATCATTAATTGTAGATATAGAATCGTATAAATCATTTGTCATAAACCAATTGCCATAAATACGCTTTCGCAAATTAGAATTTTTCATAAATCATTTTCTATATTTAAAAAAAATTAATATTTAGAAACGGATGTAAGGGTGAAAGTAAATTTAGAATAATTAAGTGTAGATATATAATCATATAAATCATTTGCCATAAATATGATTTTGCAAATGATTTGCTATAAATCATTTTTTATATATTAAAACAACACCATTTTATTTTTAGAAATGAATGTAAATTTAGAAATCATTAATTGTCTACATAGAATCGTATATCTCATTTGCCATATATATAATTTCACAAATGATTTGCCATAAATCGTTTTCTACATGATAAAACAAAACCATTTCGTATTTATAAATGAATGTATGAAGGAATATAAATTAAGAAATCATTTATACGGTTTGATTTATATGATTTATACGATTTTTCTGCGATATTAAAGCTATCAAATTTTTATACGGTATTAAATCTATATAATTTTTATGATATGGGAATAAATCTATATGATTTTTATGCGATATTAAATTTAGAAATAATTATGTGGGGTACCCTCTTTTGAGAGTTATTTATTTCAAATACCCTCAACTATGTTTCCTTATTGAAAATTCCCTCTCACCCACCTAAAAAAATAGAATTTTCCCTGCCCGTTTCTTTTTTCTCGTCCTCCTTCTCTCATAAATAAACCATGTGTTTGTTATTGTCTCATTTTTATTGACATTGCCATTTATTCTCGTGTTTAATACTGGATCTCATTTGTCGTGTTGTGTTTTTGTTTTCATTATTATTAAATTTAATAAACTGAGCAAGACATGAATCAAGTCATTATATGGAATATAATAAGCTAGACATAGACAAATTATTGTACAAGGGACATGTTGTCGTACCAAAATACAAAATGTATACATAGACATAACTCAATGTAAATATAAAATGTCGTACTAGACATAGCTCAATGTAGGTTTAAAGACATGGACCAAATCTGTTATACGAAATGTAAGTATAAAGACGTAATCCAACTCTGCTCATATTAATAGACATAGCTCAATGTTAATGTAAAGACATGGACCAAATTTTTGTAGTCTATGGACCAAATTTTTGTAGTTTGTGGACCAAATTTTTTATATGTAAGTATAAAATGTCGTACACGAAGTGTAGGGCTAGATAACTCATTATGAAAAATATTACATGTCTTGGACATTGACAATAGTATAGACTACGTAAAGTCATGGACATGGATAATGTGATAGACATGGACAAATTACTTTGACAAAAAAAATATGGACAATTTACTTTGACAAAAAAGGTATGGACAAATTCTTAATTAAGACCTTCTGATGGTAATATAAAAATAAGGACAAGGAAAAATTCTTAAAGTCTTCTGATGTTCATGAGTAAATAAGGACATGGACAAACTTTTAACAAGACCTTCTGATGATAATATAAAAATAAGGACATGGAAAAATTCTTAAAGCCTTCTCATGTTCATGAGAAAACAAGGACATGGACAAATTCTTAAGACATTCTGATGGTAATATAAAAATAAGTATATGGACAAATTCTTAAGACATTATGATGGATTGTTTTCACCTATACATAGACAAATACATAAGGACAATCAATTAATAATTGTTATTCAAGTAAACATGGATAGATACAGCTAACCAATAAAGACATTGACATATGAAGAATGTGTAACAACTTCTCATATGTGAACATGGACATACATGATATATCAAAATAACTACATGGAAAAATACAATTACATAGCTAGAATAGACATTAGTTTTAATTTATTCACTAGACATGGACAAATTCCTAAACATTAACATTATCTTTAATTATTCAACTAGACATGGACGAATTCCTAAAATAAAGACATGGACAAAAGTATAAGTCTTATTTTTCATATACATCAACGAGATATTCTTTATTTTAACTAGATATGGACATTGGTTGATTATTATTCAACTAGACATGGACAAATACGATTACACGAATAAACATGGACAAATACGGTTACACGAATAGACATAGACCTTATCTTTATTTTATTCATCTAGACATGGACAAATACCTAAGTGCCCATGATGTTCATAAATCTCATTAATTGTTAATGACATAAACAAAGACATACGATGTATTTGTAACAAATTTTAAAATGTAAACATGGACACAACTGAAATATCAAAAAACAAATACATGGACTAATTTGTAGAAGACAAACCCCCAATTTATTAGCAACCGTCCTTATCTTCAAATCCAAAATCAAACCTTAGAAAATGGACAAAATCAAAATCAAACATTCAGAGGACATATCCTCTTTCAAACTCATCGAAAACCCAAACCTATAGAAAACTCAATCGAGTAATCCCGTTTGTAGAAGACAAGTCCCAAATTTTTTGCAAAATCATCCATGTCTTTAAATCCAAAATCTAACCTTAGTGGACATAACGTATTGCAAACACTCAGAGAAAAAATATCACAAAATGAAAAAGAAATCTCGTACAATGGAAGAACAATCTTCCGATGATATCGACTGAACAGAACCCGAAATCCCTTGATGATATCGACTGAACAAACCTAAAATTCCCCCTTTCACCTTTTCTTTGTCCCTTTTCTTCTGCAATCTAGTTTCTCTACCCTGAGTTTGGAAATTTTACCTTTTTCTCTCGAAAATTCTTCAATCTTCTCTCTTCTCTTCTCAGTTTTTTTTCTTCTCTCTCAGTGTTTTTCTTCTCTTCGATTATGTGTTTAAGAAGTTACTGAAAAGAATTGTCTTATTTCATCCTTTGGAAACTTTTTATGATGACATGCCCGCTTCCTTACCCGTCCTTAAAGGACAGCTCGAGTGAAATATAAATTTGCTTCTTCTCGGGTTAAATAAGTCATTTCGCAAGGTAAAAAGGTTATTTGGTATAAGCTTTTTTAAAAAAGGCATTTCATACAAATACATTTCTAAAGAGGGCATTTTAGATGATATTCCCTTAAATCTATATGATTTTTATGATATCTACATATAATATAGTACTATAATTGTGTTTGATTAGTTAGAATTAGATTTGAATTTATCAATAAAATCAAATATTTACCATAATAATTTGGTAATCAATCTATATGGTATTTATTGTATATATATATGCTTTCAGAGCAAGTAAAAAATGTAACGAACTTATGTGTTATTATATAGAAGATTATAATTGAATGTATATCTAATTTACGAAAGGAAAGTAACTATGAATCAACCAATCAAATAATTATCATATTGATTTGGTAATCAATCTATATGGTATTTATGGTAAAAATATATGTATTGATTAGATCACAATATGTATTTAAGAGATGAATTAATTGAAAAAATTATTTATGGTATTTAGTTAATATAATTGAAGAAATTCTATAATGTTGTTGCTTTCCAATTATGTATTCGATTTCAGTATTTAATTTTAAAAATCTAATTTCTGTTTGATTCTAATTAAAGAATCTATAAAATTAAATGATTATTCTTAACGTAATAAATGCTATATCTCATGAGATTTCTCATTTTATGCTTCCTATAAATGAAAACCCCACATCATTCATGATTCTTCTTTACAATGGTATTTAGGTAATGTCATATTCTAGTAAAGCAATAATATTTTACTTTTTATATTTTGTTAAATTAAATTTCTATTTTTCGTTATTATTGTAAATCCAAATGTAATTATTTTAAAAAATTTTAAATTATATAATGTTTTTTAAAATATTATTCAACTTAATATTTTTTAATTTAACTAACTCAATCTTATGAAATTTCATTTCACCTCTTACAATCAACCACTATGGTATCTAGGTAATGTATTTTGTTGTTTCATCCTTTTTATATGTTTTCACATAAAAATTTAATTTGTATATATATATATATATATAAGATATTCTGTTTGTAAATATAATTTATGATTCAAATATTTACTAAACATACATACAATTATATTAATATTTATATTATTGTATTTGGTTCATTTTTATTTATTTCTTAAATATAATTTTTAATTTGAATATATAATTATTGTTCATACTATTATATCAACACATTATCTTATTTTATTTGTTTCATTTTCTTTGTTTTAGTATAGTTTTTTAATTCTGATGATTTAATAGTAGTGTATTTTTTTTGTTTCATAATTTTTTTGAGTATAACTATTATTATTTATCTTTTTTTTTATACAACTAATGTTATTTTGGCAAAATTTTCAGATTAGCTAATTATCCTTATCGCCTATCCGTTTCCCCAATGATTAGGAGAATCAGACCAAAATCATTTATGTTTAAAATTATGTTGATGACAGACATTGATGCAAGACCCGGTCTTTTGAATGGAACAAAGCTTCACATAATAAAAAACTCAAGAAGATTTATTGAAACTATAATTCTTTATGGAAAAAGAATTGGTCATATTGTGTTACTC
>OVAX01002093.1:0-34023 GCA_900406405.1 Lepidium africanum | reverse complement strand
TAAACACTCTAGACAACTAATCTCTTAGGCTAGAAATGCAAATCTCTGAAATTAGTTGGTTTAGGAATTTCATCAAACACCTTATGGGTGTGGAAATTCCTAGAGTCTAATCTCAATTGATCAAAGAGAAATTAGCATTAAGAACACTAAAACAGAAGAGATCCATGTAAAACTAGGCTTAAGCATCCAGAAGACTAAGAATTCCTCACTAATCTAACCCATCCTCAAGAACCCTAGAAATCTACTCAGAATCCATGAGNCAAGAACCCTAGAAATCTACTCAGAATCCATGAGCAAAGGTAAAAGCAGAGAAAATGAAACAAGCAACATAATCATAAAGCAAGACAAAGATAAACTAGATTGATTTGGAAACTTAAATTACATTCAAAAACTGAAAAGGGTAGAGTTTTGATCTGGAAATTACAAAGGAGATAATGAAAATCAAATCTAACATAAAAGAGGCACAAAAGTGTGGATTAAGGTTTCTGAATACCAAAGAGGGGTATTTATACCCTTAGTAACAAAACCCTAAAAAGTCAAAGTCAATAAAAACATAAAGTTCATCCGACTTGGCTACGCGACTTCACCTCCGAGGGTGAGTCGGATAAAAAATATGAGATTCAACTGCCAACTCATCAATCTTCCTATCATACTCAGCTCCAATTGGTTCCTCAAGGAAAATTACTCTGACTCGACCACGTGACTTCACCAACAGACCCGAGTCAACATCGATTGTAGCACATTCTCACTGACTTGGCCACCTGACTTCACCAACGGACCTTTCTTGGCCACCTGACTTCACCAACGGACCCGAGTCAACATCAATTTTAGCATATTCTCACTGATTCGGCCACCTGACTTCACCAACGAATCCGTCTTGGCCACCTAACTTCACCAACAGACCCGTCTTGGCCATCTGACTTCACTAACGGACCCGTCTTGGCCACATGACTTCACCAACGGACCCGAGTCAACATCATGACTCTAGCAAATCTTCTTGACTCGGCCTCCTACTCTTGCATTTAGGTCGAGTCAACCATAAAATCTTGTAAAATCCTCCTGACTCGGCCTCTGACTTGGGTATTTAGGCCGTAAACTCTTGCAAATCGTCCATCCTTGCTCACTCCTTGCATAATCTCGTCCCCAATGTGTCCAAAAACTCCTGATAAAAACACAAAAATGCACAATGTATGCAATGAAAGTGCAAACAATGCAAATAAACCAAAAAGAGCTCTAAAATGATGAGTATACTATGAATATAGATGCAAAATTAACTATATTAGAGCTATGAAATATGCTAAAATGTATACACATCAGTGGTATACTTAAGGTAGAGACCTCATCCTATCACACCTTGGATGGGCTGTAGGAGATGGTACTTCGATACCAGTTTGGGGAGAGAATTGGCTATCTTCTCGGTATCAACAAGCTCCAACTGGTCCACCACCTGAGTGGTATAAAGCTTTGAAAGTTTCAGATTTAATGCGACCAAATGCAACTGAGTGGGATAAAGATAAAGTTGAAGCAATCTTACTTGAGCTATCAAGACAAATCTTCTGCATAAAGGCAAGTGTTATGGGTGCTAAAGATGCCAGAATTTGGCTGAAACAAAAGGATGAAGCTTACAGTGTAAGATCTGGATATTTTGCAATAATGGATAATCTAGAAGAAAGTAGCTCCAATGATACAAACCCGAGAATTAACTGGGTCAGAGATGTGTGGAGCGTGAAAGGACCTTCAAAGCTCACATTTCTCCTATGGAAATGCTTGAATGATGCGATAGTAGTGGGAGAAAACTTGAGAGCTCGTCACATTGATCTAGATTCTAACTGTAAAAGATGTGGAGAAAAGGAAACAACAGAGCATGCGTTTTTCAATTGCCAATATGCTAAGACTATATGGAGCCAAGCCCCGATATACAAGCTGCCACAACAATTACCTGACCTTTCTTTCACAACCCTTTGGCCTTTCATGAAAAATCTGCGGTGTCTACCACCAGTAGGATTATCCAATTCCCCATTAGCTCTATGGATTATATGGGCGCTCTAGAAGTCTCGCAACAGAAGAATATATCCCAACCAGAAACCCAGGTCTTGTTATCAGCTATCAATACAGCTAAAGAATGGGAACAAGCACAAAATGTAGAGAAGAAGAAGACTCACATGAACCAGAGAACATATCATAATCGACCTCAATCGCGAGTTCTCTATAACACGGACAGATCCTAGAACCAAACGTCACTCGATGCAGGTTTGGGTTGGATCCTAAAATTGCCTCATGGTCAGCAGATCGAGAGGAACATGAAGGAGAGCTCTGTGGCTTCTCCCTTGGTAGTGGAAGCTATGGCTATTCGAGCTTGTTTGTTTGACGCTCGAGATCATGGGATCGAAGACCTGGAGATCAGATCGGATTCCTTAATCATCATCAACGCCATTAATAAAGGCTTGAACCTAGTAGAGATCCACGGAGTTCTTAGTGATATCTCCAATCTTCTCTCTGTTCTTATTTCTGTAACTTTTAACTTTGTGAAAAGAACCCAAAACCAAAGTGTCGATGTGTTGGTAAAGAGGGCTTTAATGGAGGTCTCACCAACTCTATCTGTTTCCTAGTTTAAATTAAATGCATTTCATTGATAAAAAAAAAAAAACCAAAGGGAGTGTTCTAATAGCTAATTCTGTTTGATGAACATTCTTTCTAAATTTCAAAAAATGAAGTTGAAATCAATATATGGTTGTAAAATAAAGTAAGAGCTAAATGAATTAAGATGTGGTTGTAATAGAGAATTTATTAAAGAAAATGTAAAATATCTCGAAGAATATGTCCACATACTTGAATGTTTTCATGTATCTGCATTAGATTGTCAAAATTTTTATTTTGTGTCATTCAAATAGATGAATAGCAAAATCATTAATAAGTAATTATTTATCCTATATATATGTAGATCATATGGACTTTATGCGTATCCAAATATCATGTAATTTTGAGAGATAACGAATTATGTTACATGATACATCATGCTATTAATTTATTATTAATGTTTTCATTGTATCATTTTAGTAAAAAGAGCTAATAATTTTTTTCAGTAAAGTAATCCTTATATTTAAGGATTAGTAAAATTTAGTTATCTTTTGTTGCTATTAGAAATGTTATAAATTGTAAGAAAAATTGACATTATAGAAATTGATCTAGATTTTAGTTTGAATACTTAAGGTTGTACAAAAGGAAAAAAAAAATTGGAGGAAAAGGTAACTACAATTGTAAGGTTAAATTAACCAATTTTTTTTTTTTGTCATATTATAACGAAAATGCTACGCTTAAAAAATTTATAACGAAAGGAAAAAAAGAAAAAAAAGCTTGAGGTTACGCCAAAACTATGGTTGGTTTCTTCTTCCGACTGATGAGTATCATTGAATTGGGTCATTAAATGAACTTTGACATCTGTTAGGCTTTTAGTGTTGGTAACTTGGGCCTGGATCGTGAGTTGGGTCAGTTTATGTTTACTGGTTTTCTTTTTCTTTTTTTTTGAAAAAAAAAAAAGAAAAAATGGAAGGAAGAAACAAAATGAAATCGAAGAGACTTCATTTGCCGACAGTTTCTCACAGATCCAATCCAGATGTCGTCCACCAACAATGTCGCCATCTTCTTCTTCCTCTTTACTCTCTGCTCCGCTCAAACTCCTCCGGCACCAGAACCTGTCGCCGCCGATGGACCTTCTTCTCCTGCGAACTGTCTTGTGTCTATGCTAAATGTATCTGACTGCTTCTCATTCGTTAAGGTAGGAAGTAATGAGACCAAACCCGAAGCTGCTTGTTGTCCGGAGTTTGCTGGGATGGTCCAAAGTTCACCAGAATGCGTCTGTAATCTTTTCGGAGGTGGTGCATCGCCGCGATTTGGTGTTAAGCTTGATAAGCTTAGAGCTGAGCAACTTTCAACTATTTGCGATGTGAAAGCTCCTTCTCCTACTTTGTGTTCAGGTACATTCCTGTTTCTGTACATCTACTTTTTCTATGTTATTTGGACCGTCCGATTCTATTTAACTCATTCCAACGGCTACGATTGGTCGGATTATTTTTTCAGTTAATTATTTACTTTTATTTTTCAGTTAATTATTTACTTTCGGATGAATAAAGTGAAACTTTTATTTTTTTTGGTGAATTAATAGTTATGGGGTTTCCGACAATCTCTCCAGCCGGAAGTGAAGATTCATCCGCAGGTACATTTTATTATTGTACATAATTAATTTGGCTTATAATAGTTTAAAATATAGTTTTTTTTTTCATTAATAATAAAAGTTTATTAGTGATATTTTTGGGGTTTATTTTCCATGATTATTTCTTGTAAATGGATCAAAATTTCAGGTGAAGGATCTGAAAAGGATAAGAAAAACAAAAGTATGACGATTAGAAGTTATGGAGTAGCTTTGAACTCTCTAATGTTGGCCTTATTCACAATTTTTTCTTTATTCCAAGGAATTACATAAAGTTACTAGGCGATACTGCATATAATAAAATCATGATTCTACTATCTATTCATTTTGTGATTCATAGTATGAATCTCATGTGGTTTTATGAATCTTATTTTTCTAAATAACTCACATTTTCATTTTACGATAGCATATATGCTATGTATTGAAAAATTGTTTTGTCTACCACGACTCGTGGTCCACGAGCTTGGAATCTACACTAAAGCTTAATTTTGTCTAAGACATTAATCTGATTTAGTATCCAACATTGTATTTGGGTTTGTAATGTTTGAGTAGGTAGCTAGAGACCCTTTGATCCACTAAAGATGATGAATTGCGACTTTGGAAACCTGTGAAAGAGTAGTTCTGATGCATAAATAAGAAATTCAATGCACAATCCATAATCTAACATAATCTGCTTAACTAAATCTTCAGACTTACCCCTATCTCACGCAACATCGAGTAGATGATACTTGTCATACAACTTGAGTTACTTCCTTTACTTACTATGCACTGCATAAATAAATATATATATGATTTTAACACATATGGCCCTATGTCGTTCGGCTGCAATCTCATTAGCCGCTTTGCCAAGATTTCTCAATGTCCGGATTCTATAGTGTCCAGCAAGAAGAGAACAACGAGGACTTCTCTCTTAGCTCTTCTGATTGTTTGATCAAACCTGCTCGGCACAAGTGATTTCAGCTCATCACTTCATTGAGATAGATATAATAATTGGGCTTGGCCCACTGTAGAGAAATCATGCGGGCCCATAATTTCTAATATGGTGCCTTGTTACTTTGAATTTGCCTTCTTCATTCAAGTGGTCTTCTTTCCTTTTTTCACACCATGCTGTTCTATACTCTTTCATTTTTGCTCTGTTAATTCCATTCAAGGTTATTTCTTTTCTCACAAATTCTATATCAAGAACTGTAATATGGTGCAAGGGAAAGTGGAACATTTTCATTTTTTGTTATCTCTTTAATTTCATTTTTGTTGCATGTTCGTTGATTTGAATTGTTACCGAATTGGTTTATGAGCTTAGTCTTGTTGTTCTCTTATAGATGGAATTTGGTGAATTTTAGGTTTAGGGTTTTAAGATCCCTGTAATGTAAATTTCTCTGGGGTTTATCGGATTTGTTGTTGTTGTTGTTGTCATTTATTTGGGTAAAATAATCTGAGGATCATCAAGCTGTTGATGTGTCTGATTGATTGATTGTGCATCAAGCCTGTCTTTGATTTTTGTTTATTTGTCTTACTCAAGTCTCGCTTGCCTGTAGAATTCTGGTAGGCTATTTTCTGATTCTGGTCCGTGATGGAGCTCGAGACTGTCTTCAGGGGCAAACACTATTTCTAGTGTTACACTTCAATTTATGAACCAAGTTCAGACATTCGTCAAAATCTTCCTTAATGGCTCTCTCTCAGGTAATTCGAAACAAAACCCTTATTTTGGTCTCTCCTCGTTGTCTGGAAATTCAAGGTCTTCCTCTGATTTTTTTGTTGGTATCTGTTATATATAGGTTGCGTATTTGATTTCATTGAAAGCAGATTTAAAGGAAGACAATTCATCTCCGCGGATAACTTTATCCGAAGGTCCAAACATCATCGGCCGCAGCAACGTTTCTGTCGCCGATAAACGTCTCAGCCGCAAACAGATCAACATTGTCACTTCCACGTCTGGCTCAGCTACTTTGTCTGTGGTAAGATTGTTAGTAAAACCTCACTTTTGATCGCTAATTTGCATTCTATCGACTTTAGTTATATCAATTTTGTGTCTTTTGGGGTAGGACGGAGCAAACCCGGTGGTTATTAGCTCTTCTGGCAAAGGCGAGAGGAAGAAAGTAAAACCCGGTGAAGTGGTTTCACTTAGTAATGATGATGTTATTGAATTAATCCCTGGTCATCATTTCTTCAAGCTAGTTTTGTTACCCACTGAAAATGGAAATGAAGGAAGCCATGAAAGAGCTGCTAAGAAAGCTCGGAAGGTTATTATTTACTTGGCTTAAATAACGAATGCAGCTTACGTTTATCTTTGAGCATTTGATTGAAGTGATGAAACTGTTTTAGGCTGAAACACAAGGAATTGATGAGGATGATGTTGAGGCTATTCGTCAATTTCATCCACCTAATGAGAAACTCCCTTCAACGTTTCGGCTCTTGACTGTTAATGGATTACCTGATTGGGCTAATACCTCTTGTGTTTCCATTAATGATCTCATTGAGGTTGTAGTCTAATGCAAGCATTTTAGTTAACTTTTTTGTCCAGATATTTTGACTGAAGATGTATTTATAAATGATAGGGAGATGTTGTTGCTGCAATCTTGTCAAATTATATGGTTGATGTAGACTGGTTGATGTCAGGTGAGTTTTCTCATATTTTGTTTGTTGAGTTTGTCCAATAATAACTTCTTTGTATACATTCATGGATGTACTTAGCTGGTGTTGTTATACTTTTGGTTTTGCTTGAGTCTGTTAACTTAACTTAAGTTCACTGCAAATATCATTTCATAGCTTGCCCGAAACTGGCCAGCATTCCCCAGGTTATGGTCATTCATGGAGAAGGTGATGGTAGGCAAGAATATATTCAGGTTTGTTATGACAGTTTGGAGATTTCGGACTAAGACTTAACATCAATTACAAGAAATCAGCAATCTCTGATTTCTTTTTTACAGAGGAAGAAGCCAGCTAATTGGATTATTCATAAGCCCCGGTTACCTATTTCATTCGGCACACACCATTCGAAGGCTATATTTCTTGTCTATCCTCAAGGAGTGAGAGTTGTGGTACACACTGCCAATCTGATCCATGTTGATTGGAACAACAAAAGCCAAGGTTTGTGGATGCAAGATTTCCCTTGGAAAGATGATGACAGAGATTCATCTAAAGGCTGTGGATTTGAAGGTGATCTTGTTGATTACCTTACTGTTCTTAAGTGGCCTGAGTTTAATGCAAGTTTACCTGGTCGTGGTGATGTCAAGATCAATGCAGCCTTCTTCAAAAAGTTTGATTATTCTGACGCTACGGTACCTTCTGTTTCTCTAATTATCTTTTGGCTGATTTGGATACTTATTGTTTACTAAGATATGCAAGCAATTTATAGGTTCGACTAATAGCATCGGTCCCTGGTTACCACACTGGCTTAAACTTGAAAAAATGGGGACACATGAAGTTACGGACAATTCTTCAAGAATGCATTTTCGATAGAGAGTTCCGCAGATCCCCGTTAGTTTATCAGGTAGTATTTTATTGCAAAATTCTTGTTCTTCTTTTCTGTTTGCAATTGTATTGCTTGCCAATAAGTGTTATTTTACAAATTTTTATATTGCAGTTTTCTTCCCTCGGTTCTTTAGATGAGAAGTGGTTGTCTGAATTTGGAGCTTCTTTGTCTTCTGGTAGAACAGAGGACAAAATTCCTCTCGGTCCTGGGGATCCGTTGATAATATGGCCTACAGTAGAAGACGTCAGGTGTTCATTAGAGGTAATCAGAACAAATATTCGTACAAATTTCATCTGTCCTTGTATATTTTAAGGTATTTCTTCTAAACCGTGAGCTCTTAAAACGAAGGGTTATGCTGCTGGCAATGCAATTCCAAGCCCATTGAAGAACGTAGAGAAACCATTCTTGAAAAAGTATTGGGCTAAATGGAAAGCGGATCATAGTGCTCGCAGGTATTTTTGATAAAGCAAACCTTCATAAACCTAACATATGATTACTACTCAATTCTAATCCTTCTTCATGTCACAGCCGTGCAATGCCACATATAAAGACATTCACACGTTACAGCGACCAGAAGCTAGCGTAAGTTCATGAAGTCTCAATCTTTAGTTATCCTGTTAATAAGGAAGAGTAGTTTTAGTGATCTGTGCTATTGTTTTTGTTCCATAGATGGTTCTTGCTAACCTCATCGAATCTTAGCAAAGCAGCCTGGGGAGCACTTCAGAAAAACAATTCCCAGCTGATGATCCGTTCCTATGAGGTAAAACCCCGGTGTTTTCACGTATTAATGTTTTGATCTTTGATGATTACTAACCAAAATCTATTTATTGATTTTGATAATGTTAGTTGGGCGTCTTATTCTTACCATCTCTAATAAAAACAGTAGGCTGTAAATTTTCGTGCACCGAGAACAACTCGAGTACCACGAAGGTAAAGTGATCTGAGATTCCTAAACCGTAAAGCTGGTCTCAAACGTTGATCTTTCCTCTACTCAATTGTGTTATGTTGACAGGCAAAACAAGAGATGAAAGATGATGTAGGGAAGATAAGTAAGCTAGTGACAATGACTTGGCATGGAGACAAAGATTCGTCTGAGATAATCTCATTACCTGTTCCTTATCAAATACCTCCTAAGCCATACTCAGCCGAAGGTTCATCCAATTTTTCCAAATTAATTCTCTAACAAATATAGATTCTTTCTTTCGTGGGTTATAAATTTTTTTTAACTGGCATTGTGATTTTCAGATGTTCCTTGGTCATGGGAACGAGGATACTCGAAGAAGGATGTGTATGGACAAGTCTGGCCAAGATAGTTTTAGTATAGTAGCTACGACTTGAGACTAGACTTTAGTTTATAGAGTCGCTTTGTGGGTTTTTTTACTCACTCGTTACCGAAGAAGATTGAATCTTTTAATTGACAGCTAAATGATCATTAACCAATATGGATTAGAAAAAAAAAAAATTCAATAATAGCTGTGCAAAGTAATTACAACTTGTGGATTAAAGGTTGATAAAATATTTCTGGTAAAGAGAATGGGCCTGTCAGTATCAATTTATATTATTTGTATTATCTAAATGGGCTTGGCCCACTGTAGAGAATTCACGCGGGCCCATAATTTCTTATCTGGTTTCTTTTTACTTTAAATTCGCCTTCTTCTCCATGCCAAAACCCAAGTGGTTCTCTGCTCTTTCATTTTTGCTCTGTTAATCTCCATTCAAAGGTTATTTATTTTCTCAGAAATTCTGTATCAACAACTGTAATATGGTGCAAGGAAAGAGGAATATTTTCACCTTTTGTTATCTCTTTGATTTCACTTTTGTTGCCTGTTCGTTAATTTGAATTGTTACCAAATTGGTTTATGAGCTTAGTCTTGTTCTTCTCTTATGGATGGAATTTCGTAAAATTTAGGTTTAGGGTTTTAAGATTCGTGTAGTGTATAATATCGCAGGGTTTATCAGAATTTTTGGGTAAAATAATCAATTCGGATGGGTTTTGTGCCATAGAAAAAGAGTTGCTTAATCTGAGGATAATCTAGCTGATCATTGATTGATGATGAATCAATATCCAAGAGGATTTACATGGAGGAGAGCCTTGTCGTCCTGATTGCATTATCTTATTTATGGCTCTTTATTGTTTTGTAATTCTGAAGTTTCGTGCTCGATAATGTGTGAGAATCTGACAACTTAATTGTTTTGGATGTGTCTTCATTGCTTCTTTATCTATTTCTGGTTCTCAAAACTTACTGAGCTTCTCAAATTTGTTATTTTTCTTATAGGTTTTTGTATCTGAGTGCATAAACTAGAGATGGAGTTGGACCCCAAGAAGTTTGCTGAACTATTGGAGAAAATTGAAGCTGAAGCTGATGAGTTTCTACTAGCCCGAAATCAGGTACTAGATTTCTCTTTGGTAGTATCTATTTGAATATATGCACAACATTTTATTAATCTGTGGAGAGTACAATAACTTTCTTTGGAATTCGCAAGCATTTTAAATCCACTGTTCTGCAACTTTTTTGTTTTTTTGGGAAAAAAAGCAGATTTAATATGATATATTTGTTAGGCCAATAAGGTTTATTTACCAATTGGAGCTTGTAATATGTGTGATAGATGGTGGAGAATGACAAGGAAAGGAATGCAAACCGAGAGGCTCTTACAGCTCTTAGGAAGAGAGCTCGGACTACTAAGACTAGTGTTCTTTCTCCATTCGATTCTATGATGAAGGATATACATGGGAGCTCAACAAAACCTTTGGTTCAGGAAGTTTGTTCTACATGTGGATCCCATGACTCTAGTGAACCCATTTGGATGAGTCTCCGAGGAGCTGATCTTTTTGCTGCAATTCCATTTCATGCTGTGCATACAATGCTAGAGAAAGGTTTGATCTATTTCACAATTCTTGCTAGTCTCTTAAAAGAAGAGTGTAGTATCCTCATGAGAAATTGGCCTACCTGTAATTGCGTGTAGATGAAGAGAAAATGGAATTTGAATCGAAGAAGTTGCAGAGCGTAGTGAAGGAGAAAGCTCTTTTTATATCGGAATTAGGTGCTCTTGCTGATAATATATCTCCAGGCGTTATCAGATCATTGGTGGCCTTGAAGGACAAACCTTTGATTAAGTAGAAGAATGGTTGTTTTTTCACAAATCTTTCCAATATTTTACCAAAATTTTTTTGGATAAGTTTCCTTGTGGTCTTATTAAATTGTAATATTCTTGACAATTCGTTTTTTCAAATATATAATCTTTCATTTATAATCTGAAAGCAATCTCGGGTTTACTTTTTTTTTGTAGTCGGATTAGTACTTCTCATGGTTTTATTTGTTAAGGATAGAGAGTTTCGTAGCTTCTTTGCCAGAGGTTCTGTGATTCTCTATATGCTTATGACTGTATGGAGACTTATGTTTTAGTGGAATATTGAACATCTTGCTTATGAATGCTCCAAACAAGCCATTGGAGACGTTGCTCTGGCTGTCTCCTGGATTTTCTTCCTCGTTTATACATGGAGAGGGAAGTATGATTGATGTTTTGTTTATGTGAGCTACTCTGCAATAAGATGAGGGCTTTTGTAGATACTGGAGATCAAGAGAACCAGCAGAGCTTGGGGAAAGTGAAATCTTAGATCAAACCATCGTCAATTACATAGAGTCAGAGGGTCAAGTGCCAGTGAAATATTGGAATTGTTAATGAAAATGGGTTCTTCAACTGTGAAAACACCACTTGTCTAGGTTTCATCTGAAAGGACATTATGGAATCTCATTGTATGTAATCTGTGCAGATAATTTGTTGCATTGGATCCTTCTTTTTCTGAAACTATGTCTCTTTTTATCTGCAAGTGAAGTTCAACAATTTGTCAAGGAAAATGACTAGATCACTCCAACGTCACTAGACTCTAGAACAAGAATGAAGATCACCAAACTACAGCAGTTGCCATTCAGAGATAAGTTCAGCTTCCAAGAATGGGGTAGTTCTGGCGAAAATCACACTCATAAGAATTCCATTAACTTCATAATCATTAGTCCAGATTGCAGCTTTATTTTGCTCCAGCCTTGGATTGAATGATTGTAAAGGTATGAAATGGTGAAGCAGTGCTTCTTAAAGGTCCAAACGGTTTTGACTTAGACGTCGAAATTAGCAGATTTTGATACATATATAAACAAGCGAATAACTTGCATACATGATTCATGCATATTATGAATACATGAACTTGAAAGAAGCACTAAAGAGGCTTTTTTTCTCATCTTCTGAGGTGGGACAAAAGGCTAATTCTTGCCAGTTTAATCATTTCATCTAAGTGGACAAATCACTGAAGCAATGTATTAATGCATGGACTGATGCGGACACAAACAAATCCTGCTATAGAGATAGAACCAACCATTGCATATGATTTACAATGTTCTTTATTATGTATAATAAATAAATTATCATTCTTATGCAATACACTATCACTTTGTGTCCCCATATGTGTAGTTGTTCTAGATTGTATGCATGTTTGCATCTAAGATCCATTCCTGAGGAGAACTTTGGAGATCACCCAAAGGACTTAGCTCTGTAATAGTCGTGTTGGAACTAAAGTACTTAGATCTGATTGAGACTAATTCTCGTACTGCTTCATTCATTCTCATCCTCTCCCTTGGATATTCTTCAGAACACCTTATTCCCACCTGCAAAATCATTCTCAACCGCTCTTCAATGTCGTTGCTGCCTTCACTGCTCGTGCAACTTGATAATACCGACTGCGTGTAGCTTCGGAGGTTAGAGCTGTTTGCAATTGAGTTGTCTGTCGGGTTTTTCCCAGTGAACATCTCCAAAAGTAGAATTCCAAAGCTGTATGCATCTCCTTCTATTGATGGTTGGCCTCCCAATCCATATTCTACACATATTTTTAAAGAATAAAAGATAATAAGATTGGATCGTTCAGAGTTTGGCAATACTGTTTTGCATATAGAATTTTGGGTTTACCTGGTGCGACATAGCCGATGGTGCCTCTGACACCAACAGAACTAAACTTAGTTAGAAAGGATTCTCGATCGTAGTTATAAAGGAGCTGAGCCAAACCAAAGTCACTAACATGAGCAGTCAGATCATCATCTAGAAGAATGTTGCTTGGCTTAACATCACAGTGAGCTACAGGGTCATGACAATGAAAATGCAGATACTCCAAAGCATATGCCACATCTACTGCGATGTTGAGTTTCTCTGCAAGTGTTAACGATCTCGAGTGATCGTTTGCGTTTCCCAGATCTTCTGGCTCAAGCCACATATTCAGACTTCCGTTTGGCATGAACTCATAAACCAGAGCTCTAAAATCATTTCCTTGGTAATCGAGGCTTGAACAAACCGTTAATAGTTTCACAAGGTTACGATGCCTTATACCCTTGAAAGTTTCACATTCCACCATAAAGCTTTTCATTGCTCCATGCTTTAGGAGGTTCAGAACTTTAACAGCGACGAGTTTATTCTCACTACCGAGCAATCCTTTGAATACATCACCGAAGTTGCCTGATCCAATCAGCTTGTCTAAGGAGAAGCCACTTGTTGCAACATGAAGCTCTTTATAACTTATACCCAAAGCAGAAGAGCCAGATAAGTTAGCATTGTTCTTCTTCTTTCTCTTTTTTATGAACCAACACAGAGAAGCCACTATTGTGAATAACAAAAGCAAAGCTATACCTATACCAATTGCAACTTTCTTTTTAAGTGAGAAAGAGTTTCTCTGCCTTCGTGATTCAGTGCATGGCATTAGTTGCATTTCTATGATGCCTCCGCATAGATCTTCGTTTCCAAAAATTGAAACAGCTGTAGCATTTTGAAACACTCCTTTCGTTGGCACCTTTCCCACAAAGTTGTTCACAGAAAGATTCAGTTTTCGCAGCAAAGGAAAACTTTCCAGATACTGAGGTATACGACCAGAGAGACTGTTGTTGGAGAAGTCCACATTTCTTAAGCTTACCAACCGGCTTATATCTGGAATGACTCCGTCAAACGAATTTCCTTGCATAAAGAGAAATTCCATCGAGAGACAGTCCCCTAGAGTTCGTGGAATCTGTCCTGATAATTCATTGTTTGAAACATCTAATGCAACAAGAAGGTCTAACTTTCCAACTTCTTCCGGAAACGAACCGGTCAAGGAATTTCTTGACAAATCTATGTAAGCGAGGGATGGAATTTGCAGTATTTCCAGAGGTATAGTCCCATTCAAACTATTTGTATCAATCCATAAGTCTAGCAAGTGTCGACAACTTCCAAGACTCTGAGGGATTCTTCCTTGGAAACTATTGTTATTCAAATGGATCTTATGCAACCGAGTCATGTTCCCCAGATAAGATGGTATTTCCCCTGATATTGCATTTGAATACAGATCCACAACCTGCAATTCCAAAAGCTTCCCGAAAGATACTGGAAGTTCTCCTGTCAACATATTTGTTTCTAAACTGAGTTCTTCCAGGCTTATGAGATTCCCGATGTCGAGAGGAATGCTTCCAGAGATAAGATTCTGTCCAAGGGACAGACTAGTCAATCTGGTGGATAGATTGGCTATGGAAGCAGGCAGCTCACCTCTAAGTCTATTGTAACCAACATCTAAGAATTCTAACTGAGTGCAGTTTGCCAAAGCATCAATAAACTCAAGATTACTGAACGAGTTAATTCCCAGAGAGTTATAACCCAATCCTAATCCCCACAGCGTACTTAACTTTCTAAAACTCAAAGGGATTGTTCCTGTCAGGTAATTAGATGTGATATGAAAACTTTCAAGGCTTGAGATATTGGAAAAGGTTATGGGAATGGCTCCAGTGAACTGATTTTGTCCCAAAAGAAGTTCTTTTAGTTTTGGTAGAAGATCACCAAAATCTCCTCTAAGATTACCCGAAAAGCTATTGTCAGCTAGTGATAACCACACGAGCGAGGAGATGTTGTATAATGCAGGAGGAAAATCACCTGAAAAATTATTGATTGATATTTGAAAGAACACCATTTGAGTCAATCTAGCTACACCAACTGGAATCTCTCCATCCATATGGTTATATGCAAAGTCAAGATATTCGAGTGACGTCAAGTTTCCTAAAGATGCAGGAAACTTTCCAGCAAGGTTGTTTTTGTTAAGATATAGAGTGGAAAGCATAGAAAGTGAACCAAGTTCTGAAGGAATTTCATGTCCAAGATGGTTTGACGATAGATCAAGGGTTGACAGTTTAGAGCAGTTAGAAAGACTAGGTGGAATCGTTCCTTCGAGAAGATTATAGCTCATGTTTAAGTAACGAAGTCTAAACAGCATTCCTACCTCTTGAGGGATAACACTTTCAAAAGAGTTGTCTGCAAGATTAAGTAATCTGAGAAACGAGAGATTACCAATGGATGGTGAGATTGAACCGGACAATTTGAATCCTCCAAGGTCCAGACTTGTAACTCTTTCATGTTTGCGGCCACATTTAACCCCAATCCAACTGCAAGGTGAAGAGGTGTGATTCCATGAGGCCAAGACCTCTCTCTTATTTTCAGAAACTTGTGACTTAAACCCAAGCAAAGCTTGCAAGTCAGTCTCAAGTGAAAAACTGGCTTGCCCAAAGACCACAGTGAAAACTCCAAGCAACATGAGAGCATTAAAAGCAAATAAAGAAAAGATCATCATGTTGATTATACAAATGAAAAGAAGGATTCTGCTTCAACTTAAAATCGAAAAAACGAAAGGGTAATCTAAGTCTAAGGTTAAAAGGAACAAACAGAAAAATAAAAGTCTAGCTACTGTAGTTTAACTGCAGCCTAAGTCATGGGGGGTCCCAAAACTCAAAGAAAATGGTCACAAAAACCAAATTGAGTTGACTTATGAGAGGAGTCGTTTCAACAAGTTCACTATTCAAAGGGACAAACTTATTACCAAGTCACAAAAATACACATTTCCTGAACAAACTTATTACCAAGTCACTTGTCATTTCGATTAAAGTCTTTGTTGAGACTTGTATTGACAATAACCATTCAAGGGCTTGAATGTGTTCTGAATTTAATTCACAGAAATCCATAGCAACTCTCAATTTGATAATTTCTGTAACACAACAACATGTAAGGACAATAGCTTGATAAACAAGTGGAAGTAAATGGATTCATAAACAAAAAAAAGGAGGATTATACTAACGATTTTGAATTTCTTGGATCGGCGCTTTCTCACGGGGACGGTCTCGATCAGTATTTTTACTCTGCTAATTCGCGTAAGATTTATGATATATAAAACGGATCTTTAGTCGAAACTCCTTCCGCGTGATCAAAATTCGTCCGGCGGTCGAGAAATCCGACAAGTGAGTGAGAGGGGGTTTTTACTGAATAAACGGCAAGGAGACAAAAAAAACAGCTTGTCATTTTTTTTTTTGGTTTTCAAATAAAAAATGGTAAAACTTGTCGTTTTTTTTTAAATAAAAGAAAATTGTTTAACATCATATTTGAAGAATTTTGTGTTCTAATTGCATGATTTTAATCAAAGAGCATAATCCAAAATGTATTCAATATTATTGCCCTTACTAAAAATCACTTTCGTGACGGTAAAATAAATAAATCAAAAATCACTTTCGTTTTTCTTTATTTTTTGGGGTTAAAGTTACCAAAATACTGCTATGCCATTTCTAAAGTACTCAACCTCCTCTAAATTTTGCACCAGACATACCTATACAAATTTGGCAATTACCAGTGCCACCGAAGATCCAACACTTCATCTGGAGATTAAGTTCAGGAGCTTTGGCAACGGCAGATAATCTACAAAAACGTCACCTAAGTCCGCTAATGACATGTGTTCGATGTTGAATCAAGCTTGAAAATAGTGACTTGCTAAGCAAGCTAAGTGGTTAGGCTAGATTTTGCTAGAGATATTTTAGGGAGTTATCCTAAATATAAGCAATCCTAATAGGAGTAGGATATAATCTAGTCTATATAAGTAGATGTCAAGATTGTGGCATAACTTAAGAGAATTCATTGTTTTTGAGAGTTTAGCTTTTGAGTGATTTTCCTAAGCTAATAAAAGAAGAGTTATTTCTTTTAATCCTTGAATTCTCGAAATCGATTTGCAAACTTCAATTAGTATCAGAGCAAAGGTTCTAAGGAGAAATCGATTAAAAAGGTGATCGTAACCATGAGCTAGGGTGGTCGTGATCGTGGTCGTGATCGTGAGTTAGGGAGATCGTGATCGTGAGCTAGGGAGATCGTGATCATAAGCTAGGGTGTTGCAAAAATCGTTTTCAATGGGAGAAAATTTGCTTATGTACGATAATGAAGGACAAGAAACAAGAGAGGTTTCGGTTGGTGTTAGTTCTATCAAAGAGAAACTTCACAAGCAAGTAATGGTCAAGACATAGAGAAGACCGACTTCAAGCTTAAAGGGGAGAATATTGAGATAAGCTTGAAGATGATAGCTTGAAGTGCAAGCTATCTAAATAGATTAGATAAGTTAATTATATTTAGGAGTTATCTAAATATAAAGTGTAATCCTATTAGAAAGATGAACTTGTCTAGTCTAAATAAGGAGATGTCAAAGTTGTGACATAATGTGTGAATTCATTTTCTAAGAGTTTAGGTTTTTGAGTTATTTTTCCTAAGCTAATAAAGAAGAGTTATTTCTTTATAATCTTTGAATTCAACAATTGGTATCAGAGCATTAGGGTTTACAGAATTGGTGATCACATTCGAAAGTTTTTTGTCACGAAAAGCATGGAGGGATTACCGATTGTTCTTGGAGGAAAGAAAGAAGCAAGAGGAACTTCTTCGGTTCAATGTCCAATGTTGAATTCAACAAATTACACCGTATGGGCTATGAGGATGAAGGTATGTCTTAAAATCTCGAAGGTGTGGGAAGTTGTTGAAACTAAATCAACCGATGGGGACAAGGATAACCTAGCAATGGGGTTATTATTTCAATCTATTCCAGAATCTTTGATCTTACAAGTTGGAGAGCTAGATACGGCTAAGAAAATTTGGGAAACAATTAAAATAAGGCACATGGGAGCTGAGAGAGTCAAAGAAGCAAGGTTGCAAACCCTCATGGCCGAATTTGACCGCTTGAAGATGAAAGAAACCGAGAATATATATAGCTTTGTTGGCAAGCTATCCGAAACCTCTTCTAAATCGGCCTCTTTAGGAGTTCCCATAGAAGAAATAAAATTAGTTAAGAAATTTCTCAAGAGTCTTGCACGAAAGAAATACATTCACATTGTTGCATCACTTGAGCAAGTCTTAGATCTTAAGACTACTAGCTTCGAAGATATAATAGGAAGAATCAAAGCCTATGAAGAGAGAGTCTTTGATGAAGAAGAAAAAACTCAAGAGGATCAAAACAAGTTAATGTTTACTCAAACAAGAAATAATAATCAAGAAGAGAATGGAGCTTCAAGAGGAAGAGGACGTGGTGGAAAATCAAGAGGAAGAGGATGAGGAAGAACCAATGGAGATCGAGACTTTGACATGTCTAAAGTGATATGTTATCGTTGTGATAAGTATGGACACTTTGCTTCCAAATTCCCGGATAGATTACTTAAGTTACAAGAAGCACAAGAAGATGACAACAACAATCAAGATACTCAAGAAGCAGATGATCTTTTCTTACATGAGGTTGTGTTCTTAAACGAAGAGAATTGCTTACCAAGCAAGTTTGAGACTAACAATAAAGAGAAGAACATATGGTATCTTGATAATGGAGCTAGTAATCATATGACCGGAGAGAGGAAATATTTTACTAGAATTGACGAAAGTATCACCAGGAAAGTGAGATTTGGAGATGATTTGAGAATCCATATTAAAGGGAAAGGATCTATTAGCTTTGTGGATCAAAACGGAAGTGTCAAAGAGTTGAAAGATGTTTACTTTATTCCCGGATCTAAAGAGCAATATCATTAGTCTTGGACAAGCTACATAATCGGGTCGTGACATTAGGATGAATGGAGATATCTTGACAATGATAGATCGAGAAGGAAAGTTGATAGTTAAAGCAACAAGATCTCCAAATCGGCTCTACAAGGTAACGATGGAAATAAAAGATACAACACATCTCAATCTATCTAAGATTAGCGAATCAACAAGGTGGCATTCAAGGCTAGGACACATACACTTTGAAGCAATAAAGAATATGATTGAGAAAGGGTTAGTAAGAGGAGTTCCACGAGTGAGTCTTGAGAAAGAAGTATGTGGATCATGCTTGTTGGGAAAACAAATTAGAAAAGTTTTTCCTAAAGCAACATCTTTTAGATCAACAAAGAGACTTGAGCTGATTCATGGGGATCTTTGTGGTCCAATAACACCTAGTACAATGGCTGGTAAAAGGTATAATTTGTGCTCATCGATGATCTAAGTAGATATATGTGGGCGGTTTTGCTTAAAGAGAAAGGTGATTCATTGTCGAAGTTTAAAAGGTTCAAAGCAATGGTGAAACAAGAAACCGGGGAAAAGATACAAGTTTTTCGAACTGATCGTGGAAGAGAATTTGTATCACATGAGTTCAAATTGTTTTGTGACCAAAATACTATCAAAAGGCATCTAACCGCACCATATACTCCTCAACAAAACGGTGTTGTTGAAAGAAGGAATAGAAAACTTATGGAGATGACAAGAAGCATTATGAAACATATGAAAGTACCGAATTACTTGTGAGGAGAAGCCATAAGACATTCCACATATCTTCTAAGCCGTGTAGCTTCAAGGTCATTGAAGGATAAAACTCCATATGAGATGTTTCGAAGAAAGGTTCCATATCTTGGATACATTCGGATCTTTGGGTGTATTTTTTATGCAAAAACAGAGAAATCACACTTGAAAAAGCTTGATGATAGGTCAAGAATGCTAGTCCATCTTGGTACCGAACCAGGATCAAAAGCTTACCGATTACTAGACCCACAAAGTCGAAGAATCATAGTAAGTCGAGATATAGTATTTGATGAGACAAAAGGATGGAATTGGGATGAAGGAAGTGGTAAAGGAGAAGAAGCTGCAAATTTTTAGTATACACTTGAGAGTTTCGGACATCAAGAATCGCAAAAGGAAGATAAGGGATCGGATTCTTCGAAAAAGGAGCTCGGTTCTCCCAAATCGAGTGGGAAAACAATCGAGATTGAAGAGAATGAGTCTCAAGATATTCTAAGTGATAACGAATCTGGGGTTGGAGAAAGGAACAACGATTCATCACAAGGATTAAGGAGATCTCAAAGATAAGTCATAAAACCGAAACATTTTGAAGATAATATTTTGTTTGTGGAGCAAGAAAATGAAAGACTACTATTGAGCTTGAATGATGAACCATCGAGTTTTAATGAAGCAAAAGAGCTGAAAGAATGGACTAATGCTTGCGAAGATGAGATTCAATCAATCAACAAAGCCTAAACTTGGACTCTTGAAGATTTACCGGAAGGAGTAAAACCAATCGGAGTTAAATGGGTATTTCGAATTAAGAGAAGATCCGATGGAAGTATTCATAAGTACAAGGCTAGGCTAGTTGTAAAGGGTTATGTTCAACAACATGGGATTGACTATGAAGAGGTTTTTGCACCGGTTGCAAGACTTGAGACTATTCGATTGTTAATCAATCTTTCGGCATCTAATGGATGGGAAATTCATCATCTTGACGTGAAGACAGCCTTTCTTAATGGGGAGCTAAAGGAAGTTGTCTGTGTTTCACAACCGGAAGGGTTTGTAAAGAAAGGAAGTGAGCAAAAGGTTTACAAACTCATGAAAGCTTGATATGGTCTAAAACAAGCACCGAGAGCTTGGAATATCAAGTTGAATCATGTACTCAAATATTTCGGATTTGAGAGATGTTTTAAGGAACCATCCGTTTATAGAAGAATGGTAAAGAAAGAGCTTCTTATCATTGCCGTTTATGTTGATGATCTATTTGTGACAGGAACATGCTTGAAGATTATCGAAGACTTCAGGAAAGAGATGTCATCGATTTTTGAGATGAGTGACTTGGGAAAGCTAACATACTATCTTAGAATTGAAGTAAGACAAGGAGAGCGAGGAATTGTGCTAGAAATGATATGCACAAAATATCTTAGAAGAAACGGGATTGGAGACTTGTAACTCTGTCCAATGTCCAAATTCCGAAGGACCCGAGTTTGAAGCTTTCAAAGGCCGAGAATGAGAAAGAGATAGATGCAACATCATATAGAAAGGTCATCGGATGTCTAAGGTATTTGTTACACACAAGACCAGATCTTTCTTATTGTGTTGGAGTGCTAAGTCGCTATATGCAAAGTCCTAGATAGTTGCATGGTGTTGCTTTAAAACAATGCTTAAGGTACTTAAGAGGAACGACGAGTTATGGGTTATACATCAAGAAATCGATTCAACAAGTACCAAGGCTAATAGGATATAGTGGTAGTAGTTATAATGTTGATCTGGATGATGGGAAAAGCACAACGAGATATATTTTCTACTTGGGAGAAAGTCCAATTACTTGGTGTTCTCAAAAGCAAGAAACCGTTGCATTGTCTTCTTGTGAAGCCGATTTTATGGCTGGAACTGAGGCAGCTAGGCAAGCAATTTGGTTGAAAGATTTACTAAGTGAAGTAATGGGAACAACAAGTGATCGAGTTATAATTCGAATAGACAACAAGTCGGCTATTGCACTTACAAAGAATCCCGTCTTTCATGGAAGAAGCAAGCACATTCACACAAGGTATCACTTCATAAGAGAATGTGTTGAAAACGAGATGGTAGAAGTGGAACATATTGCCGGAACAAAGCAAAAGGCGGATATACTCACAAAGGCACTAGGAAGAATCAAGTTTAAAGAAATGAGAGACTTCATTGGTGTACTAAACATTGAAGAACTCGATTTCAAGCTTAAGGGGGAGATTGTTGAATCAAGCTTAAAATTAGTGACTTTCTAAGCAAGGTAGGTGGTTAGGCTAGATTTTGCTAGAGATATTTTAGGGAGTTATCCTAAATATAAGCAATCCTAATAGGAGTAGGATATAATCTAGTCTATATAAGGAGATGTCAAGATTGTGGCATAACTTAAGAGAATTCATTGTTTTTGAGAGTTTAGGTTTTGAGTGATTTTCCTAAACTAATAAAAGAAGAGTTATTTCTTTTAATCATTGAATTCTCAAAATCGATTTGCAAACTTCATCCGATGTTGTACAGATTCCGAAACATCAAACCATTTGTTCTTTTTATGTCTGTATGCTATGGCTGTTTGGAGGTACTCGGGTATACCATTTAGAATGTTGTCGGACACAGATATTGATGTTATGGACCGCCTATATATGCTTCCTGTTTTCAATCACAAAAAATTCGGAATTACTAGATACCGTTCGCTTTACACCATGGTTTGTTCTTTGACGTTTATGGAAAACTCACAATGCTCTACAATATTCAAACACATCCTTCCCAGTACAAGAGACATGGACTCGTATAAACGAAGCCGTAGCTGAATGGATTACATCAAATAATTTAGATACAACCTTATCAACACCTCAAATCGAGTCCCTATCATCTCGCAAATGGCAAAAAGCTTCCATAACATGGGTTAAAGTCAACTATGATGCAGCACATCACTCGTCTACATCAGTTTCAGGTATGGGTTGGATTATACGCGATTATGCAGGGAGACGTTTATATAGTGGTACAGGAAAGTTTGAAGACATTTTCATGGCTGAAGAAGCTGAAGCTTCCGCGTTAATATGGGCAATGCAATCAGCATACGGCTTGAGATATTGTCGTGTCATTTTTGGAGGGGATAACTTGATCCTCAATCAAGCGATCCATGCAAACACATGTAATCTACGACTCAACCCATATCTCCACGTTATCCACGCATGGAAGTCTATATTTAACGAAGTGCAATGGTGTCACAAGTCGAGAGATGCAAATAGATGTGCTGATTTACTTGCAAAACATACGATAACAAATCATGTAATTGGCATTTGTATCCTATCTGTCCTGGTTATGTACATGTTGTAAATGATGATGCTGATTGATTAATAAAACAAAAGTTTGACGAAAAAAAAAAAGTTACCAAAATCATGAAGAATAAAATGCAAGAGTTTGCTTCGTACCAGACATACTTGCTGGTTACTTGGTTTATACTTGTGACTTGGTTCATATTTAATATAAACATTTAAGTACCTAATAGTTAATGAATCACTGATAATACAAAAAATTTGAGAATTAAAAGAAGGAAGAGAGATCAAAATGATCTATATTTCATTCTTCTTGTATACCGTTATACATTCCCGCCTAAACTAACTACAGCTAGAGAGAAAGAGAAACAGAGGAGAGAAAGAGAGAGACCTAAATTTGAAAGAAGAAGCTTGGCTAAATTTAAGGAGAGCTCCAAAAATGGAATTGAGTCGTTTTTCATCGTTTTCATTTTCTTCTATGAATGACAATTATCTTTATTCAGGTAACAAAACCCATTTTCTTCAAAAAAACAAGTTAATAAGGTTTATATTTCCTTCTGTTTCACCTCCTCTTCCTCTTTCTCGGGTTCCCAATTCCATCAATTTGGGACCCTAGAAATATCGCTTCCTCAACTTCATGATCAGTTCTTCAGGTAAAAATTATAAAATTTGGATGATTTCTTGCGACGCACGGTATCTAAACCTAATGATATGGTTCTTTCAGAATGGGTCTCAAGCTCTCAAGAGGGCCTCTAAAAGAAAGATCAAATCTAGAACAAGCGAGGTTTCGCATTCTGACTTACCTAACCACAAGTGCTTACCTACGTAGCTTGGTGTCTAAGAAACGAAGACGATTAATCATCGGTGGATATGATCTTGACATGTCTTATATCTCTGACAAATTGTTGGCAATGTCTTTCCCAGCTGAACGAATGAGAGCAGTTTATAGAAACCCTCTTTGGCAAGTCAAGTCTGTGCTCGATATGCGACATCATGATCACTACAAGGTCTATAAAGACAATGATCAAATATCAGAACATACCAATTCAACAAATTAACCAGAATATTCTAACATGTTTCCTAAACCTTTGGTCAGGTCTATAATCTATGCATAGAAGAATCCTATGATCCAAACAACTTTTATAGCCGCGTGGAAAGATTTCCATTTGATGACAACCATGTTCCATCTCTTAAAATGATCCAACTTTTCTGCGAAAGTGTTCATTCTTGGCTCTCATTAGATCCCAAGAACATCGCCGTTGTCCATTGCATGGTATCTCTTATAAAAACCGAATATGGTGTCGTATACATTGTTGCATTGCCAGATTCTAATGTACCTTGTGTAGGCAGGAAAAGGTAGAACAGGGTTAATGGTATCGGCATACCTTGTTTACGGAGGAATGTCAGCTGAGGATGCTCTTGAGATGTATGCAAGCAGAAGAACCACAAACAATAATGGAGTAAGTACTTAATTTACCTACAAATTAATAGAGAATTAAGAATTTAAGTTAAGTTTCTTGATCAATTCCCTTGATAACAGGTCTCAATACCAAGCCAACGCCGTTATGTGAAATACTGGTCACATTTACTTTCATTTCATAAAGGAATTGGAAAAGTACCTCCACAGGTTAAATTGCCTCAAGAACATAGCAGAGATTTGCTGAGAATTAGACTTTATGATACAGCCAACGTTGATTGTGTCTTCTTTGTTGTCTCAGAACTTCAGGAGGTAATGATATGTACATGTTGATGCATAACTCACTCTGTTTCTGTGTGCTATATGATTTCGATGCAATGCGGACTCTGTTTCCGCTTGATTTATACACTTCAATGCATTGCAGACTCTCTTTCGGCTTGATTTATTCACTTTAATGAATTGCAGACTCTGCTTCTGCTTGACTTGTACACTTTGATGCATTGTAGACTCTGTTTCTGCTTGAAATATACCCTTTGATGCAATGCAGACTCTATTTCTGATGTTAGGTTCCAAATGAGATGTATCGACCATCTGTAGAACTTGCAAGAGGTAGCTGTAGACAAGTCAAGAAAGGGTATTGTAGACACTCGAGTCCACGATATTATATATCTCACGTGAACTGTGACTCAGAACAAGATGAGGAAGTAACAGAAGGAGAAGAGGCACGGCTTGTTGTTCAAATGGATACAGAGAGTTCCATTATCGACGAGAAAACATGTCTTGATTTCCACTTTGACAAACCTGTGAGAGTGAGTAGCAAAACTTACAAATCATTGGACAAATTTTGATAAGATGTTAATAAGCATATGATTATTGGACAGGTTAGTGGAGACATACGCATCACATTCTACCAGAAAAGGATTGGAAGCCGCCTATTTTATACTTGCTTCAACACAGCTTTTATAACCAATGGCTTGCTACAGGTAAGATTCTTCAAACCCCTCAAGCCATTGTTATCTCTCTCCTGGCATGCTTATTAATGGCCAATGTTTCTCTTGCAGTTTTCCATAAGAGATCTAGATAAAGTTGGTGGTAATGGAAGATCCATATCTGGTCCCGATTTTAGCTTGGAGTTACTCTTTGGTCCAGCTACTTCCAAATTCGGAAAAGTTGTTTCCGCCAATGACTTTTCTCTCTCTTGAGGCCTCATCTCCAGCTTTATCAAAATCGAACAGTTAAAGCTCATAGGATTTAACAGTTGGTTTGATCAGTCAGCCACAAAAAGGTCTAAATAGCTCAGCTGATACCTGCGAATAACTTCAATGGCTAAAAACAGAGTTTCCATGTACAAATGAAGAGGTAAATGAGAAATCATCAAACGATACCAGCAACCGAACCACTTTCTCAAGAATGTTTTGTTTCTTTTTTGGTAGCAGGGACTGTCAATTTTGGTAAATCATAGACAGTTATGTGATCGTTGGGATTTTCTTACCATCCATTTTTTTCACAAGGATGGTCTGTTTCCAGTTTAAGAACCAGATGCTATGTTTTGAATACAAATCTCCGTATCAAAAGTCAAGGAAACAGTTTTATTATTACGAAATACAACTTACCATCAAACTGTCTTCACTTGTCTGTGAAGCTCGAACAAGAGCGAAGGAGAAACATAACTTCAAACAGAACAGAAAAGCGTGAGAAGAGACCTCTTTCTATCCTTGAGTCTTAGTCTTTGAAATCACTTCAAAGGATATGCCATTCTCCTCGAGCCTCTGCTGGATATCGGTTGACCCAAACACAATGCCGGGTGTGTAGACTCCTCCTTTAACTAGGCTTTCGCGCTGGCCTAAGACAATTAAACCACATTGAACAAGTGCTATCGGGGTGGTTATATACCCAATCTCAGGTCCTGAAATTCTTGTAATAATTTCCATGTCAGGCTTTGTTTCTCCTGATGAACCTAGGCTCTCATCGCTGTACCCACGACCTATAAACCACATCTTAAAAGTCGCGCTCTCTACTTCTTCTTCACTTGGACCCTTCTTCTGGAACACACCAAGGCTAAAAACCGAAGGAAATTTCAAAAGAAGCCATCTTCCAAGGGAGAACTTGGAAAGCAGACCAAGGGACACTCCAAGTGTAACAAATTGGAATATCCCAAACAGAGATTTGGATGTTATTTTTACTCCGAAATGAGCTGGCTTGATCGTTGACCAGAATGCTTCTCTCTTTTGTATCTGCTCGGGACTTTCATTAAGCCCAGGAAGTCCATGTGGTTTTTCTGTTAGAGATGTGAGGGTTCTACGAACAACTACTGCATCAGCCGAAGGTAGCTTTAAAGCCCAAAGACCAATCTTCTTCTGCTTTTCTATTAATGGTCCTTTAGCTGGAGGACCCTGAATCTGCAAATGCATTTAGAAGTTTATATTACCCAAGCCTAAATTCTACAAATGTACAAAATAGACAATTCAGTAGACACTAAATGTCCATTCAAAAACCCAATCAAACCAAGCTGAGTAAACACTTATTACGTTTGCCCTACCTTGTCCTAGTTGCTTGATATGATCTTAATCTCAATCTCAAGTTTCAAATTCACAATATGTTATATGCATACTTACCACTGGTCTTGGCCTTCTTGGTCTTGAACGTCTCAGTTCCTTAAGCTGTCCTGCGTTGGCTACACCTAAAACCGCAGACTCATAAGTCCCAAAGTTTCCAGCAATTTTTTTGTTAGACTCCAAGCTAAGGTATGCTTCTATCTGGTTGGGAACCAAAGGAGCCACCCATTGTTTGGAGTTGAAGAGAAGGCCTAGTTCAGCAGGTATCGAATCGAAACCACAAGCAGAAACGATTAAAGAACCAGTTTCTTCTGCTCTTTCGTGATACTTAGCTTCCATTCTCTCCATGAACTCAGGTTCACCACTTATATCCAAATAATCACACCTATAAAGAAACCATGTAGCAAAAGCAAGTAAATATTAACAAGATAATACGTTGCTCATCAAGCTACAATTTTTTGTCTCTATATAACCCCATAAAGCACCGTGTAGCAAGCAAATGACATTTAGTAAAATAAGACTGTTTTCATCAAGAAATTAACGAATTTTCAACTTCTTCAAGCTAAGACTTTAACCAACTTTTTGAACTTGAGAAATTTCTCTTCAAGCAAGTGAAGATAATCTAATTATTTTTAACGAACTAGGTTTGATGACAAAACCCAAACGACTGACACAATGCTCAGATGTCTTCAGAAAGTGCATTAAAGTATCCATTTTTGGTTCACACTGCAACTACACACAACTAGTAAAAGCAGAGGAAATGACATTATTACCCTGAATCGGCACAGGCGGAGACGACGGGATCTCCATGAATTCGAAACGGTCCAACACAATTGAGGATGAGTTTAGTTTGGCTACAGACACGGCGAAGTGAATCCGGGTCAGATGTGTCAGCTGTTAGGATGGCAACAGAGGAAGGAGGTGGGTTCGGGCGGGCAGCCCATTCGAGGGATTGGGTTAACCGGGTCGGGTTACGACCCGCTAAAGCTAGAGTCTTTAACGGAGAAGAAGGTGTTTGAAGGAACTTGAGAGCTTCTCGGACAACGTATTTACCGGTAAATCCGGATGCTCCGAGAATAACAATATCGTAGTTCGGGTTGGATTGTTGGATCGGGTCCATCTTGATCGGATTCTGCAACTGAGAAATGGATTCGTGAGAGATATTTGTGCGAGAGGACTCTTAATGGAGCTCTGTTTCCACCGACTACGACGACTAAAATATTGAATATATAAGTGACACGTCTTTTTATACGTCATTGTGAGTAATAAATAATTTAATTCATTTGTTAAAATAAGTAAGAAATCATTTATATTGATTCTTTGAAGATACATGCAATTTTAGTATTTGGCACTCTACGTAGCCATTTAGGACTCGCGAGAGTTTCCATATTTTAATTTAACCAAATCGGGTGGTCAAGTAGTTTTGGGTACCTGTTCGGATTTGAATTTTGTTTCTTCGAATTCCGAATTTTTAGATTTAAGCGTATAAAATTCGTTTGGATATTTTAGAATTTGGGGTTGGATTCGATTTATCTATTTCAGATTTAGATCAGGTTCGATTATTATAAAATATTCTACTTTGGATGGGGTTCTTATATTTTGGATGGGGTTCGGGTAATTTTATTTAAAATTTTTAAAACTAAAAAATTCTTTAGAGAAATTATAATTTAATTTTAAAATTTGAATTTTTTTTTTCATTTGTTTAATTCAATTTGATTAATATATTTAGATTTATAACTATAATTTTGAATATTTAGGTACTTAAAAGTTTATCTATATAATTATTTTTAAATATATAATATTACATGTATTTTGGATACCTATTTGGGTTTTACCCAATTAAGTTTGGGTATCCAAACTTTTATTATGTAAAATCTGTTTAAATATTTTGTTGTGTTCGATCTGGTTCGGTTCCTCTTATTTTAGATCAAATTTGTGTCAAGTTTTGGGTTTCAGGTATTATGCCCAGACCTACAAATCGGTCGTCAAATAGCAAACTAATTTGCGAAAAGAATAAGGTTTGGATGGATTGAAGTCGTAATAATTAAATTTTACTCGCAAATTCTTATAAAAAAAATAATTAAATTTTACAAATTTGCCTACTATGTGTAATACTGCGTGTGAGTGTAACGCAATTTATTCTCTTTCATTCTTTGGGTGTGACGTGATTTTCTCATTTTATTTGTAAGCAAAATTGGATCGACAAAATACTTTGGCCTTTGGAGACTACAGTTTGGGCGCTGTTTATACTTTTTGTGGTCTAGTTTTATTTATTTGAAATGAGCAAGTTATGAATTATAAAGAGGATATTAAGATGGCTTAAAACAAGAGGCCCAAAGGCTCATAGTACAAGACTGGAAACGATAAACGGTTGGTTCGTGATGACCATTTGACGCCACGTGTACACCGGTAGTGGACTCCGGTCTGCAACTGGATTTCCATGTGTTGCTAGCTTGAGTTTGCCGGTATGCAATCGGATTCCGACACCAAAGACAGCAACAACTCTACAGCTTCAATCCTCAAATCCAAGTCTATGTGTCTATTTTTTCTGTATCTCCATCTCTATGGTTGGATTTAAAATTAAATCGGCATGAAGAACACTCGTCCACCAACGAAAGAAGACTCCGACAAAGCGAAGAATTATTTCTCAAAATGTCGAGGAAATTCTGCAAAAACAGACACCAACAACTTTCGATGGAAGATTGACCACACCCCAAAACTCACATCAGATCGTAAATCAGATTCCAAGCAGGGTAGAGGAAAAGATTATAAACTACAAACTGAGAAATATAAAGAAAAAAGTCGCTGGAGATGAAAACCAAAAATATAAATATACCAACAACTCAAAACAAAGGATCTAAAAGAAAGACAAATTTAAAAAAAGAAAGAGAGCAGAGAAAAACCTATGAAACTGAAAAAATTAAGGAAGAACTAAAAAGAAAAAAGTAAAAAACCAACGCTGGTTACTGACCAAGCTAACATCTTCAAAACCTCTCTGAAAGATTGATTCTGAGAAGAGAGGAGATAACGAAGAGGCTGCCGGAATTTAACCAGAGAAAGATTCTTAGAAAGAAACCTCTCTCTACTTTCTCTCTCCAGAGAGTTTTTTTTTTCTTGAAGACTTTTTTTAGTAACATTGAAATTTAGGCCAAAGAAGATTTTTGGGCGCTGTTTTGGTTTTATGGATTTTTTTTTCACTTTTTTTGCCGTCTCATATTATTAAAAGCACAATAGATAGGAGATTTTTTACAATGTATGTTACACAATATGACAAATAGGCTGATAATTGAAGAAATGGCCCAAAAGGTCCAAAACATAAGTTCTTAGATGCTTCAGCTTGACCCAACAGACACCACATGTCCATCGGTGTAAAGTCCAGCCTGTGTCTTATCCTCCACGCATTGTCTCAACAAGCTTGCCAGCATGCAACCACCAAATTCAGGGAAAAGCGGCCGGAGTTCGCTATCTTCACACTTCTCTTCGCCCAAATCGTCAATTCCTCCACCAATCCATCGTAATAGTTGAGTTTTGAAGCAAAACAAAATTAAAGATCACTTGAAACATCCAAACCGAGCGACTCCGACTAAGCAGAGAACTACAACTCAGGAAGTTGGGTAAACGGCAGGAACAAAGGTTGATAGCAACTAAGGATGAAATTGATGCTATATCCGAAACGAAAAAGGACTTGAACCCGGATTAAATAGGGATAAAGAGGACGACTATATTTTTGGAACGGAGAAACGAGAATATCGTCGGAAGGGGAGGTGAATCCGATATGAAATCGAAGATTTTACCATTTAAAGGTAAGACTCATCTCTCAGTTACGAGACCAACATAGATAAGATCGTTACCAAAGAAAGAAAAACCTAAAAAGAAGAAAAGAGAAACAAACCCCAAATCTAAGATCAGAGCACTAAATCGATGAGAACATATTTTTATTGAAAACCTAAACTAAAACACAAATATCTATAACAAAAAGAAATGAAACAGAATAACAAACTTAAACAAATCAGGAAAAGAAAAAGAACAAAAGGAACCAAAAGGAACCAAAGTTTCAAAATAACATGTTGAAGCATCGACATAAAAAAGACCAAAAAGTGGACGGAATTAAGTTATGATGCTGTCCCTAATATTTTTTGGCAATCATTTTTAATTTAAGTTTTTAATAATATTTTTTTTGTTGTACCCTTTCATAAAATAACCCTTTAATTTTGTTTTTACAAAAAATATTTCTCATTAACAAAAAATGACAAAAATACCATCAAACTGTTTTTATTAATTTTATTTTATAATTTTGTTTTTTCACGAAAATTTTTTCCAGTCAATGTTTATTTTTCTTTCAAAATGTTTCCTAAATTTTTTTAAGCCTTTATAAGAGATCTTATAAAATTTTATAAATAGTATATTTCTAAATTATCTTATAAAATTTTATAAATAGTATATTTATAAGTTATCTTATAAAACTTTATAAATAGTATATTTATAAGTTATCTTATAAAATCTTAGAAAAAATTATATTTTTACAAATATATTTATTAAATACCCTCAAAATAGTATTTTTTTGTCAACCTTACTCTTATAATTGGATTGATAAAGCATGATCCATAAAGTCAATATTCTAAAATCCCTTTTTTTCCTTTCCTTTGCATCAGGAAGGAATCGAACTCTGGTGCCTGAGGAAAACTAAAGTGGCCACTACCACTGAACCACACGTTCTCGGCTCAAAATAGTATTTTTACGAATATATTTTTCTGCCAAAATGTAGTAAATACCCTCAAAATAGTATTTTTACGAAATTGTTTTTTATAAGAAAACTTATAAATGTGAAAAACAAATTTTGAGATGACAAATAAAATTTGGAGGGAAATTTTTTTTCCAAAAAATTTTTTTTGGCAGGAAAAATATTGGTAAAAAATCGATTTTGTTTTAAAAATATAATAATCCAAATGTATTTTGGTTATTGTCAAATAATGAAAAGCATTTTTTGAAAATATCCAAATAATAGTGACGTTGAAAATGTGTTCTTTTGTGAAGCAATTTTGCAATTGTCCCTTTTAAATCATTATTTTTAAAGCTTATATAATTTCAGTGATTGCTTAGTGTTGAAATTACTGTTGTAATACTGTAAAATATATGTTATCATGGTTTGTCGTGCTACTCTACGAAGAACACTACTATATTGGATGCTATTTGTTCTTGTCTTTAGTTTAGGATTCAATTTTGGGTTCATATCGACTATTTTATTCGAATTAAAGAAAAATTAATTGTCGAAAATTTCATTGGTTTAAATATGCTCTTAGATGCTAAGAGCAGCTCCAACAGGGTTTTTTTTTAAAAATTTTTAATATTAAAAAAATGAAAAAATTACAAAAGTAAGAGAAAGAGGGTTATTATGTTTAGAACCAGTTCGTATTTTAGATACTTAAAAAACCTTAAAAGACGCATACGTGTCAGTTAGTTATTGGATATTATCTGGAAAAAAATTAGATCTGATGAGAAGATGTCGTCGATCAAGGCAGCTCAACTTGATCTTAAAACCATCTCGTCGGTGATCAAGGCAGCTCAACGCTCATGACCTAATACCATTTGCTTGGGGCACTTATTCCATAGCTTAATACTAATGGAATTCTAATGGTTGGAGATGGTCTAAGTTTTGATAAGCCTATTCTAGTGAATGCATCATTTCCACAAAAAAATATATAGGCTTTAACATATTTAGGATAATGCAAATAGATAATTATTTCATATTGGGTACATAAAGTTTGTGGTGAAATGCTGTTTGAAACCCATAGTTTATGGTACATGAACAAGAAAAGCTAGATTATGTTAACAATATTTATTAGTTGCTTGGCAACTTCTTTAACTTGAAATGATCTTATAAATTTAAATTCAATTCATGAAACTTCTCCAACATTAAATGTGGGAGACATTACACCCAATGTACTCAAGTATGTTTTTTTTTGTCACACAATATGCTGCTTGTCATTAATTCAAATATTTGGTTACAACCACAACAGAGATAACAAACATCATACAAAGCTTAAACCAATACATATGAGAACATAAACGATAGAACATCCAGTCAGAGAAGCTTAAAAGAACTGGAAATTTCGAATAAAAGATGAAATATTGTTTACAATCTTGGAAAGACATATAAACATTCCTCGTTCAGTTGCCATATAGGACGGTCGAACATATGGGATAGTGGAGAAAATTCCAGATTTAATTCTAGCAGAGCCATATAATTTCTCACTATAATCTAATTGAGTCTGTCCCAAAAACCTATATTAATGGAATAGATAGAAATATAATTATTGGGTACCTTGTATTAAATCTTGGCCTTAGAGGAGGCCCATCGACTGATCCATTACTCAAGATATTATATACTGGGTCTTTAATTGGCCATGTCCACCAGATCCAAATACCTTGCCATGTGGCGGTTTCTTATTGGAAAATTGAAATATGTGATCTAGGGTTCCAAGCAGCGTTGGAATCATCCTGAGATGCTCCAATCTCTTGATGACAGACAAGAATCATCGGAAGATGAGACCAACTGAGTAGATCTAAGTAATTTCTTGAGACTAAGATCCTCATGAAGGAGGATACAGATCTCGGAGATATATCAATATAGCTTTTAGTGTTGCGTGACCAGATGCACGATAGGGGAGCGAGATGCCCTATGCTACACTCGCCGGCGGCGAGATGAGAGGACACATATGCCCTATGCTACACTCGCCGGCGGCAAGGATGAGAGGACACAAAACAATTAGAAGGTATACTTCGCGAGGTGGGTCTCGGAGGTATAAAACCGATGGATAAAAGAGGGACTTTGAAGATCCAAACTTTATTTTCTCTGGTAGAGGGCGGGGATAGTGGTGGTGTCAGAGTGTTCCTGTCCTCGGGGGACAGAGTTTCGACGGAAATCACCGCCAACCAAACTTTCACTTAGATAAGAGGAAACTGAAAAAAAAACAAAAAGAAATAACGGAGAAAGGGAACACATAGGAGAGACAAGTGGCGGAATAAAGTCTGACAGAGGCCGTCTCCGACGTTGGAAAAATAGGTTGGAGATGGTGTCTCGATAATCTGGATCTAAGAGAGATTTGAATTTGGAAGATTTAAATTTACTCAAGTATGTTTTTGTATTGAGTTCTGTATATCAAATTGATCTCCCTTTTTTTTTTTGTATGATCAATTTGATCTCCCTTAGACCATCATTATCGATGGGTTTTAATGGGTATCTTATAATTTTTTATGATTAAAATTAAATAAAAAATAATTAATTTAGTTAAGAAACATTTCTTAATTAAGAAACGTTTTTACGTTTTAGAACCTGTGACGTGGCTCTCGCTCTTCGTCTCGCTCTCTTCTCTCTCTTTTCCTCTCGCTGAGACCCATTTTCGGCCTCTCCACTGTCTTCTTGATTCTGCCTCCTCCACGTCTATCCACCGTCTTCTTGATTCTGCCTCCTCCACGTCTTCCCTTTCTTTTGCCAATCTTTGAAT
>OVAX01002092.1:0-34055 GCA_900406405.1 Lepidium africanum | reverse complement strand
TGTTTGGAGATTGTTTGTTTTTTTTTTTTTTCAATGGCATTAGAGTAAATAAGATGAAAGGTCTTCTTTTTTTGGTCATTTCACACGTTTTTTTGTTTTCTAAGGGTGGAGTAGACTATATAAGTCATTTAGGTATTAATTGAGACTAGTTGAGTNCTATATAAGTCATTTAGGTATTAATTGAGACTAGTTGAGTAATTATCTGTATATTTTATGAGTTATAAAATATTTTGTTCTTAATTATTTATCAAAACTATTAAGAAATTAATTTAATATTAATTTAATAATATAATAATAAATTAAATTTTAAATGTAATAATATAATAATAAATATATTATTTTTAGTGCGAGATTTGGTATTGTGGTTGGAGAAGTAAAACACCAAAACATTAAATTTGATGTTATGTTTATATTAAATTTGGTGCAATGATTGGAGATGCTCTCACAACGAAAAAGATATATTTAATATGTTGTGTTTGTCTACTTAAGCAAAATAAAGTTTTGACTATTTCACATACAGTTTTTGCCTTTTTGTTTACATTAAAACAAAACTTAATATTTGTTCAAATAATACTTCTGCTAAATACAAACGCAAATAACAACATATAAAAATGTGTTGGCGTTTACGTCTATGTAACAAATCTTGCTTGAAATGCTAAAAAAATACAGTTTCATTTATCGGTATCAAGTGCAAAAACACAAACCCGTGATCAAAATGTATTATATTTATATAGTAGACATGAATTTAAATAATGCTTAATCCTTATTATAACACGAGTTTATATGTCTTGTGTTACTTCCGAACTTATATTGTCAAAAATAAATCAAATACAATTCCACATGCAATGGATCAGTCTGGTAACATTCTGTGAAAGAATCATAGTACAAGATTCGCTCAAAACTCCAAAAAGAAGAAGAAGAAAACAAAGAACACTTCGTTTCTCTTTTATTATAAACAATAATGATCTCAAATAATACAAAAATAGATAATCAATTCACTATCAATATCGTGCCGAAAACATCCACCTCATGAGGAAACAACAAATAAGCAACACCGGAGAACCATACACGTGGCCAAGCTCAAGATTTACAAAAGGAATAATACATTGCACCTTAGAAACGACACGATACCGTTTTTTACTACATAGACTTCGAAAGTAACTTCGGATCAGTTTTGAGTTCTTAGTTTTATAAGACTTAAGTAGATTTGATTGTCTCCTCTTCTTAGATTTTCTTTAGATGCTATTATAGGGCCCACTATGTCTCCATCCAATTTAAACATAATTACATTTTCAAGTTTGTGTTTGTCCCTCGAGAATTCCATTCTGTCTGTTTATGCAAATGCATTAATCATCAAATTTTGTTTTTAATTAACTGTATTTAGACATAGTTGATCCACATGTACAGTTAATTAAGGAAGATGGTAGTTTGGGTTTAGGTTCTTTTACATTTCTCGAGGTCTCTCTTCTTATCATGGGATTTTGAATGCATTGCATGTGACTCTTTGTTATTAAGGTCATATATCTTATTATATCAACTTAATCATGGACTAATTTGAAAAGAAAAGTATTTGACAAACATTTATGAAAAAGTTACAATTAATTCACAAAGAATAAATTCATGAAATTATTTATATAGAAATTATAGATTGCATGTAGAAATGAATCATAAATTATAAAATAAACTAAACTAAACTAAACTAATCAAACCATGTTCAAGGAAACCTCGGAGATCGCAGTTACAAATGAATTTAATTGATGACAATAAACTAAAATAATATTGCTGATGTTTGGGTTTTGTCTCCCTGCAATGAAACATCATTTTTTCTTTGTCAACAAAACGTAACATCATCTTATGATTTAATATATTCCTTACTATTTTCTTTGGAGTGTTTAAATCTTTCCAATTTGGTTTGTCGTTCGTTGAATTTTTTGCTTTGCTATTAATGAACTTCCAAAAGCCCGTAATGTAGGTCCATATAATGTTCCGATCTTCTTTATTAGGCCTCATAAACGATATTCTCAAGTTTCTTATTTTTGATTATGTGCTATATTATTCTTTTTCAGTCAGCTATAGAATTCTTAAAATATAGAAATCAAACGATATAAGGCTACCTAAGAACTCGGGTTCTTTCTTAATCTAATGTCACAATGATCTAGTTAATGATTCTAATATTCGTTATATGATTTCTTCATACTACATATAGTAGATTTAGAAAAAGAGGTTAGATTTTGTCGATCTAACCACAAAATAAACTATACACTTCTTTGTTAGACCAAAGAGTTTTTTTGGTTTTTGTTTTTTGGTTATTTCCTAAACCCTTGGGTCATTAAATAAAATAGATTTGCTAGAAGATTAGATTTTGTGAGTCACCATTTGTAAATAATGTTCCTCTTAAATGACTTTCTATCCCTTTTTTTTTTTTGGTCTAAAAGAGTATTTCATTTCATTCAATCTTCAAAGAGATGACATGCAGTTTGAGCTCTGAAATACAAGGCCTTATAAGACAAAGCTAAACAACATGAAACTAAAATGAGTTCTATATGTCTGGACAGAATTCCCTAAAACATGGGGAGATTAGTGACACATTTGGGTCCAAAAGGCTCATAATCAAATAAGACATAATTCAGAATCATCACCCAAACCCTAATGTAGTTCGACTCTGTTAGGGTTTCAGGGTTTGAAGGGTGAAAAAACCGCCGCTGGACCACCACCCGCTAGATCTGGAAGAACTCCGGAGCGGTAAGGGTGAAAAATTAAGACAGAATGACTTTCTATTTTAAATGACAAATTCAAACTATAAAGCTTATTTGCAAAAACATGTTTTCTTCTCATATATTTAAGGGTCTTTTCAATGCATGCAAATGCTAAATTTGCAAACAAATATATTTTATGGTCATATGCATATATACAATCTGAAACTATTAATTTATGGTGTTTTGACAGCCAAAAGTTAGATGAAATTTCATAAAAAATATTGTCAGAAGTTTTACAATTTCGATATAAATTTCCAAACTAATATTTGACAGAACTATTGCTATTCGATTCTCGTCATATATCCATACAACTATTTCAATGTGTGTGTGTTTTTTTTTTCATGTCAAAAGTGAGTCGAAATTAAAAAAATTTCTTGAAACATAAACCAAACATGAAATGTCAAGAAGTAAGTGGTTCAGTTGGCTTATCTCTGTTCTAGCTAGACATTAGATGGTGAGTTCAAATCACACTCACTCCAATTGAAACATTTAGGCTATGGATCAGACATTGTTGATCCAAAAATTGATTGTTGACAACAAAAAAACACTAAACGTGAAATATTGTGAGACATTTTCTCTCGTGTCAAGAAGCGATTTTTAAGTTCATGACTTAGCCACCACATAATGTCTTGAGGGCTGCTTTGCGGCCGATGTAGCTCCGATGTTGATGTCTCCCCCTTCTTTTGTTTTTAACAGCTTAGGCATTGATGCCCCTTTTCCCTCTTTTGTTTCATCGTTATTGTACTTTATTCTTCTTCGTTTATTGTGTTGGATTTCTCTGTGATTAAGGTGATTTGGGCTTGCTCGAGTTCATCTCCAATGATAGAGTTATTGACAGAGCTTGCGGATCTCGTCGGTCCTACTTGGTTGTGGTTTGCTTGTGGGTCTTTTGGTTTTATTCTGGGTATGAGCTCGTTGGAATTATTTTTTTCTTTGGTAGTGAGCCATGATAGTGACGCTAGAATTCTGTTCGTCGGGGTGGATGATGGTTAATCTGGTGATGATCGTAGAAAGCGCCTTCCCATCAGTAAGCGTGTCCTTTTGATATGTTGTCTTGCTTTTATTAGACCTAGCGCTTAGATATCTTCCTTTTGTTGTTCTTGTTTGTATAATCTAGTTAGATATTTATATGCAGGTTTAATCTAAGTAGAATCTAACTGATGATTTTCCTTGGTTTGAGTTGTGGTTTGTTTCTCCGGTTTCGATCTATTGATGCTCTTGTCTGAGTTCACTTTTATCCAGTTGAGATTTTTTGCTCCTTGTTTGCAGTTTCAAGACTTGATCGAGGTTTAGTATTTTCTAGTTTCTATTTAAGCATCTATCAGTCATTCGACTTTGTAATCTTTGTTAGCTTTGCTATAACTAGATGATTTGTGGAAATTAATCATCTCTAGTGTAGAAACCCAAATCTTAATTTGTGAGGTGCCTCTATTCACCATACAAAGATTTGTCATCATCTCTAGCCTTAGCCTTGTTGCTTTATGGTGGATTAACTCTAACATTGTCTCGAGTTTTAATTTGTATTAGATATCTCTATTTCTGGTTTTGTTTTTTTTTTTGTCAATATTAATCGACAAGACCCGATCCATAACTTAAACCCCACCCCTAAAATCCCATTTTTTAAGTTACAATAATGCAGCGGATATGAATCGAACCCTGGAACCAAGTCATTAGCTAGATCATCATAACCACCAGATTGAGAGCAACTCGGCTATTTCTGGTTTTATTTATTTCTTTAATTTCCTTTGTTTGGACTAAGTTTTCGGGATATCATGTTTTTCCTCCAAATTCAATATCTCATCGTTGATACAACTGTGACTTTTTAATTAATTAATTAAGATGGAAGAAAAAAAATCAAACATCAAATATCAATGTAATGAAAGCAAAACTAAAAATCAGATGATACTGAAAACAAAGAACAACATATGCGGGAAATGTTTGAAAAAATTCTTCCGATAAGCGTGCCAAATCAAGGCAGAGTTCACGGATTGGAAAACAAATGATAGAGAGAAGTGTGAAAGAAAACAGTAGGCCCGTGACCTTATAACAATCCCTTCTCCTTTGTATTTTTCTTCAGTGTTTCGCATCGTTAATCACTGTACACACATGCTTATATTACTCATATTCGTGGCTCCTAGCTTATGATATGAATATACATAAAAATATACATAAAAATATAATGTTGTTCCAAGTGTTTTTTGTCCACATGTTTCAACTTTTAAGTCGTCTCTTTGGCTTCATTCCCCTTTTTCTCTTTTTAATTGGGTCTATTCATACTTATTAATCTGTCTATTCTTTGGATATATCGCTCATGTTTCTGTCTGCAACTAAGTAAATGTTCATTTATTTTCTTCTCTATTGTTTTCGTTACATTTGCAGCTAACTTGAGGTTTTAAGTTTTGTGCATTTCTTTTTTTCCAGAGAGAATGTTTTGGAATCTTTTCTTAAGAAAATTGGGAAAAAATGACTAAGACATTCATTAAAACTGAAAAGATATATAAAGATAGCATGACATATCAACTTCAAGTAAAATGAATTTTTTTAGAAAATAGTTGACAAAAACTTTATACGAGTAAGATGTTCAATTTTTATTATGAAAACATGGTCCCATAAAACTCAATTTTCATATCAACTAAGAAGAATAACGCAAAAAAAGTACAAAAATCCAAAATTGTACTTCTGGGAAAAAAACCAATTTAATTAAGTTTTTGGCCTAAACGTTAATAAATTCCAGAAGAAATCATTACAAAACCAAGAAAAAAACATATTATAACAATCTCCTTCACTACACTCTTCAACAATCTCTTTAACTCTTATAAGTGAGTACCATATGGAAATTCCTCCGCCGCCTGCGCCGGAGCCGGACACGGCGGCTTACACACTAACCACCTCTTCAATTTCCTACGCCAAAGCTAAAACCTATCTCTCTTTCCTCCGCTTCACTGCGACTGAGCAACCATCCTTTATTCTCCGCAACATCACTCTCACCGCACATCCCACTGAGATCCTAGCCGTCGTTGGCCCTTCCGGCGCCGGAAAATCAACACTCCTCGACATTCTCGCCTCTAAAACCTCCCCAACCTCTGGCTCAATCCTTCTTAACTCCATTCCTATTAACCCTTCTTCTTATCGAAAAATCTCCTCTTATGTTCCTCAACACGACTCTTTCTTCCCTCTCCTTACTGTCTCTGAAACCTTCTCCTTCGCTGCTCGTCTTTTGCTCCCAGACCCATCAAACGTCTCTCAAACCGTAACCTCTCTTCTCTCAGAACTTAACCTAACACATCTTTCCGACACAAGACTCGCTCAAGGCTTATCAGGTGGCGAAAAACGAAGAGTCTCTATAGGTTTAAGCCTCCTCCACGATCCTTGCTTTCTCCTCCTCGACGAACCTACTTCTGGTTTAGACAGTAAATCTGCTTATGACGTCATTCACATCCTCAAATCCATCGCTGTGTCAAGACAACGAACCGTGATCTTGTCCATTCACCAACCTAGCTTCAAAATTCTCTCCATCATTGATCGCTTGTTACTTCTTTCGAAAGGAACTGTTGCATACCATGGAAGGCTTGACTCTCTTGAAGGTTTCTTACTTTCCAAGGGATTTACAGTCCCTCCACAGCTTAATTCTCTCGAATACGCCATGGAAATACTTCAAAAACTCCGAGAATCTGATGGAAACACTGAAGTCATCGCTCTCCCTTCAACAGAAAACCGAAAACAGAAAGAAAAACAGAGCATTATTCGATATAGAACATCGAGAATCACCGAGATAAGTCTCCTCTCTCAAAGATTCTGGAGGATCATTTACCGCACAAGACAGCTACTTCTAACCAATGCATTAGAAGCCCTTGTAGTTGGTCTAGTATTGGGAACTATCTACATCAACATCGGAATCGGTAAAGAAGGAATCGAAAAAAGATTTGGCTTGTTTGCCTTCACTCTCACATTTCTCCTCTCTTCAACAACCGAAACCCTCCCGATTTTCATAAACGAGCGTCTAATGCTTCTCAGAGAGACATCAAGTGGTGTTTACAGACTCTCCTCTCACATTCTCGCCAACACACTCGTGTTCTTACCCTACCTGTTTGTTATCTCAGTTATTTACTCTGTTTCGGTCTATTTCCTTATTGGTCTTTGCCCCACGTGGCAAGCTTTTGGGTACTTCGTTCTCGTGATATGGATCATTCTTCTGATGGCGAACTCTTTTGTTCTCTTCTTAAGCTCTCTTGCCCCAAATTACATAGCCGGAACATCACTTGTCACGATTCTTCTGGCAGCTTTCTTCCTGTTTTCTGGTTACTTCATCTCCAAGGAAAGTTTACCTAAGTACTGGCTTTTCATGTACTTCTTCTCAATGTATAAGTATGCGTTGGATGCTCTTCTGATAAACGAGTACTCGTGTTTGGCTTCCAAGTGTTTAGTTTGGTTGGAAGAAGCTCAGACGAAGATCTGTGTGGTTACTGGAGGTGACGTGTTGAAGAAGAAAGGGATTCATGAGAAACAGAGGTGGTTTAATGTTTATGTTTTGTTAGGGTTCTTCGTACTTTATCGCTTATTGTGTTTTATTGCTCTCCTTAGAAGAGTTTCGGGTTCCAAAAGGTAATCATTTTTCTTTTGCTTAATAATTAGTATTATTTATTTCTTCATATGAACTACATATAGTTAAATAATAATAATAATAAAAATCTCCTTATCTGTCCATAACTTATTCATATTGTATTGTAGTCACTTTCGTAAAAATTCGACTTCGAACTCAATTATTCAACATATTTCTATCGTTCTTCCCGCCTTTCAATGTTAATTAGGTGTTTGCTATTTGGAGACATATTACATATATGTGAAATGAAAGTCATAATCAATGTTTTGTTCACATGTAGATTATACTATTTAACCTAATTAATAGTTTTCAAGATAAATCCTTGTATCGAAAGTACGTTACATTTTTCCGTGTCATAATAAAACGAAATATACACTATATGCAGACCACCCAACACCAGTTTATTTATAATAAGAGAAAAATATCTATATTTTTCAAGGTATGTAACAGATTTCCACAAGATATAATTTTAATGACTATGTTTTTTTTTTATAACATGTAAATTGTAATGACTATATTTTTTATTAAAGAATTATGGACGATGCATTGAACAATACATTTCGGAATGATTTAGATTTTATCAATATTTAGATAATTTTGGATAATGTAAGGAAGTTTTTATAGTTTGTTTTGAAATTCTTCAAAACTCTATATATTTACAACTATAAGATTTAGATGTTTGTATTTTAACTAGACAAATTTTTTGAAACACTTTATAATCATTGAAAATTCAAGCTTCAATTCTTTCCAATATTCTGACTAAAGAAAATCTTCCAATGCCATAGATTTAATAGTATTTTTAAAAATTATTAATTCAACAATACTAGATTTTGTTTTTACAAAATCTTAATTGAATACATATATTATTTTAATTTAACATAACTCTTTCAAATTCAATGTTTCAATCACTTGTAGAGAAAGTAAAAATCAAATCAACATGTGGTGAGGCTAGGATTTAGGTGGGGACAAGGCTAAATTTTGAAATAATGGCATAGAAGAGCCCCTTTGGTTAACTTCTAGCTTGGAGACAAACCTTGGTCTTCACGTGTCTCCTTCTCCTTCTTTAGAACTAAATGAAAAATGTGTTTTCAAGTAGTGTGTAGCCTCACATTGTACTTGGCTATGTATTATAGTTCAGTTTCAAATTTTTGTTAGCTTGCAAGCGAGTTACAATTGATCATATTCAAATCTAAGATAATTCATAGAACTTGTATCCATTCAAGCCAAGTGTTTTTCTTTACGTTGATATGGTATGGAAATCTAGGCAACCAAAAATTCGAATTCTAAGAACACTAGAATTCGTGGTGTATAGTGGTATTCGAACTTTTTCACGTAATTTTCGTCAGAAATTTAATAATATTATATGTAGAAAATTTCCATCTTGGGTCACATTGCCATCCCAAAATGAAATGCCTGCAGCTTTTTGTTGTTTTTTTGTGTGTAATTTAGTTACAAGTGGAAGACACGAGTCATGAGTACAATAATGTACATGCAAATATTATGCATACAGAGACAGATGCATGTATTATAATAATAACGTGTTCATGCAGAAACAAAAATAAACTTGTGTGATCACGGACTTGCTAGTTGTCCACTCGCCCGTGATTGTCTTTTCGCTGAATCCCAATGTCCTTCTTGTTCATTTTGTGTTTTTGAATAGCCTAACTTTGGTAATTTTTGGCAAACTACTTTCATATGGTTTGGATAGTTTTTAATGGGTCTATAAAAACAAAACATAAAAATTTAAATATAGTTACCTTCACTAATTCAGTGAAAGTTGTTTTTTATTTGGTAGCTAATGTATAGTCCAAACCATATTAGTTACACAATTATCACGAATCAAATTGTAGTGCAAAAAAAATACGAAAATAAATATTTGACCTTAGTCAAAGCATTCACACATTTACTCACAAATTACTTGTTTTCTAAAAATAGCTAACTTAACATATATTTAAGACCAAAGTCTATAACTCTGACGTCGAAATGAAAAAATTATTTTCAAATTTGTATTATTCTTTAATGAGGACTTGAAGAAAAAAGAATTGTAGACAAATACAATTGTTCTCTAATCTGTTTGTTACGTTACTTGTAAGTAATACAAAGGCAAGATCATGGTCTTACACTTTTTTTTATGGGTTTTATTGAGGTGTAAAATTGGTGGGATTGCTTTTTCGATTTTTCCATTTTCGGAAGTGATGTGTCATGTTCTTCTATCATTTTCTGTCATTTGTTTGTCTCGACTCTCCCTTCCAATTAGAGTTCTTTCTATGGTTTCGAACAGTTTTTGCTCATGGATTCATTCTTGTCGACGTAGTAACTCTTATTTCAATTCTGAGATACTCATATTCACAATAAAAAGTTTCTTCTTTCGTTTTTGGTTCATGCTACCAAGCGAAAACTTCGATCTACTCTTTCAAAGTTAAAGTTTTCAGAGTTTCTTTGTCTTTGGTTCTTAGCGTAACTATTTGGGGTTTGTTTCTTTAAGTTTCTTTTGTTTAGGCTAATGATTCCGGAGATTTCTCTATTTTCCGTCGGCTTATGTCTTTTATATCTATTTATTCTACAAAGGGAAAAATGTCATTTTAACATTGAAAGTTGCAAAAATCGTTGATTAAACATTAAGCTTTGGATGTAGTTGATTAAACCTTCAATTTTTGTTGACTTTTGAAAAAACCCTCAACTTTGAGTTGACTCGACCAATTAAACCTTTTGCGAATCTCAAATAAAATTTGACTTCGAAATCAAAAGCCAAAATGGTTTTTGAAATTAAGTTTGATTCTCTTCTTATCTTCGTTTTGAAGAACTCTTAAACTTGATTTGCTCTTCTTCTCAAGAATGAGCTCAAATTTGTCAGTTTCAATTATCAAAGACAATATTATAAACTGACGAATTTGAGCTTATTCTTGAAAGAAAAGAATATATCAAGCTTAAGGGTTTTTCAAAACGAAGATAAGAAGATAATCGAACTTTCAAAAACCATTTTGGCTTTCGATTTCGGAGTCGATCTTGATTTAAGGTTCGCGAAAGGTTTAATTGGCCGAGTCAACGCAAAGTTGAGGGTTTTTTCAAAAGTCAACAAAAAATTGAAGGTTTAATCAACCACATTCAAAGTTCAATGCTTAATCAACGATTTTCGCAACTTCTAATGTTAAAATGACATTTTTCCCATTCTACAAATGCATCCTTCTGTTGTAACTTATTCTATATGTAATTAAAGATGACAGAAAAAAAAGAAGAAAAAAGACAAATAAAATTGAAATAGGCTGTTCTTCACTAAATTTTCATTAAAAAACACAGTATACACTATTTAAACAATCAACTGATGTAATTCACCAAAGATGATAAACAAGTAATGGAAAAACATAATGGAAGATAATAAGAAAAATCACTATAATAATATAGAAACTCAAGAACAACAAAGGGTTCTCTAAAGTCTGCTCTAAACTTCTCTAAAATGTTCTAAGAGGCTAAAACTAGTTAAAAGAATTTTAAACAGAACCGGGTTTACCCTGGACAAATTGATATATGTATATATTTGCCTAGTTTTCACTTTTATTTTATATAATTTGACATCATTTAACATTCATTAATCCTCATTTTAGACTAATCTTTTGCACAGTTTACAATTTTGTGTTTTAGGAGTTCGAGTTGCATGCTTTGCATTTCTAAAGTCATTTATGGTGATTTGGAGCTTGTTAGGAGGATTTTGAACTTGGAGGTGGGAGAAGAAGCTTAAAGATGGAGTGAAGATGCATTAGATCAAGAAGGAACACTACTAAAATATCGACCTCTATTCGATACCAAACTTGACAAATTTACACGTAACATAATCAAAATATCAAACAATTGGGTTGATACACTACAAGAAAATATGTCAATTTACAACCAAAAATTTTTGATCAAGTTTAGATTATTATCGATTTTTTATCAATTTTGATCAAAAATATCTCAAAATTTTATTTTTTGACCAACTTTACATTATTATTGTGGTCAAAATTCAATTGTTTTCTTGTAAGCATGGTCGACGTTTCTACTCAAACACATGAAGAAATCCTTTGGTGTCAAAATATCAACCTCTTGGTCGATACCCCGATCGACAGCAACAACATACACATTTGTTTTAAGGTGGTCTGACCCGATTTATCCCGAGTCAATCTGGTTCCATATTTAAACATTTAAAACTCTAATGTTAAGGGTTAGAACATCTAAGCATTTAATTTTGAGCCACTTAAGAACATATTGAGAGAGAATTGAAGGAGAATGCTAGAGACCCACTTGGATGGTCTTCTTTGATCATTCTGTTGACCTATTTAAAGATTCACTTTTTCTTATCTTTTCTCTATTTCATTATGTACATCTTTGCTTGTTTTGTTTTGAGTTTCTTTGTAGTCATAAGTGAGTAGCCTTTTGATGGGTTGAAGGTTTTGTAGATCTAGGGTTATATGATTGGCTTTTGATGCTTAGGTTGTTGAATTCCTTAATTTAAGGTGTTCTTAATGCTAGATTTAGCTTGACCATTTGAATCTAGAAGTTTGAAATTTTGTTTCCTGAAAAGTATTCGATGAAATTCGTGAATGACCTTTTTATGAGTTTTTCTTCTTTAGCCACTAAAATATGAAGTTAGAATGATTAGTGGACTGAATAATCTTGTATTTAATGCTTTTTGATATTTGAATTGAAGATAAGTGTTTAGCTTGATTGATTGACTGACAATAGGGTAATGACATTTAGTTTCTCGACTATATTTTGGAATAGTTATTCTCTTGCGACAACGCAAAGACAGGTTGATTTGTTGGTCTTGCTAGAACTATGAGATTGGTTTTGTTTTTTCAAAGAATTGACTTAGAGAATAAAAAATGTGTTTAATTTTTTTCTGCTTGATTTAAAAGTTATAGGCTAAGCTTGCCGGCAACTAAAATCTAAAGGCAATGGACTAGAATTGTTATCATTGTGAACAATGCATATATTTTCTTTCGCTAGTCTTGTTGAGTTCAGTGAAGAGTTGTTGTTACATATGTTTTTCTTATGTTCATAATTAAGTTTTGCAAGGTTTGCCTTTGAACTTTTAAGTGCATTAACAGGTTATATTGACAATATTAATGGTGCGTTGTAATTGACTCGTTCTTGTCCTCATTTCAAAACTGTATAAGGCAAAGTGTTTATGATGGCGAGTATTGTAAGTCAATTGTAACCAGATGCTTATTGTGTGGGTTGTGCATGCCTTATCTTAGGCCTGGGCATTTTGGGTTTCGGGTCGAGTTCGGTTCGGGTTTATTTCGGGTATAGAGACTTAAGACCCATTCAGGTATTTTTTAATTATGAGTCTTTACCTCCAGGTTTGCTTACCACGTGGGAAGAGGTTCGAGCTACCTTTTTAGATTAGTTCTACACCAAGTCAAAGACTGCAGCGTTGAGAAACAAGATTACTGCGTTTCAGCAACGTTCTGGTGAGTCTTTCAGTGAAGTTTGGGAAAGGTTTAAGGAGTACCAACGAGACAGTCCACATCATGGGTATTCCAATGAGCAACTATTGAACATATTTTATGGTGGAATCGAATGGGACTACAAGAATTCTCTTAATGCAGCTAGTAATGAAGATTTCATGACTAACACAAGGGATGAAGCCTTCACCCTTATCGACAACTTGGCTGCAAGTTTATTCATTGCCCACAGCATGATCAAGGGAGGAAGGTTAACAACATTGAGAAGCTCAACATGCTTATCAAAGCTAGTCAAGGAAATCAGAGAGGTGTACAAAAGCGTTTTTTGCTTTTATGTGGTTGTTGAGTATGACTTTTTTGTCTCAAAGATTGAACCAAAGACATACAAAGAAGCTTTGTTGGATAAGTTCCGGTTGCATATATACAAGAGGAGCTATCAAATTTTGCTTAATTAAATGTGTAGGTTCTTGTTTATCGATCTAAAGATTTCAACGTTGTTGGCACCAAGTGGATCTTCAAAAACAAAATTGACAAGGATGGAAATGTTGAGAGAAGTCTCGACTGGTTATTCGCAAGTTGAAGGTGTTAATTTTGATTAAACGTTTCCACCAGTTGCTCGTTTGGAGTCTATCGGTTTTTTGTTTGGAATGACATGCAAGATGGGTTTCAAACTATATCACATGGATGTTAATAGTGCTTTTCTAAATGAATTTCTTCCGGAAGAATTTAATGTTGAACAACCCAAAGGGTTCGAATATCCTAAGTATTTGAATCATGTGTACAAACTAAACAAGGTTCTGTATGGACTCAAACAGGCGCCTAGACCTTGGTATGATCGCCTAGCCACTTTTCTGATTGAGAATAGGTACACACATGGGAGTGTAGACAAGACTCTGTTTACTCATAACAATGAAGAGGGGTTCATTGTAGTACAAATCTATGTTGATAACGAAATTGAAATTGATGAAGAAATTGAAAAATACTAGGGTCACAAAAGCTCTGATTTCTGAAAAGTCAAAACTCCAAACAAATCGCAAGCGCCAGATGGACTTGGAGTCAAACCCTGGCCGTCAGAAAACTCGTTGCACTGTCAAAACTGAATCTACTACTCAACAATCGTAAAGTACTCCCTTCTTGGAATTTGATCGAGAAGTATTCTCTTCTCTTGATGCGTCTCGCAAGTATAAACTCTATTCAACTTCTAGCGAACATTTTATTGTGGAACATGCTTATGCTTTTGTAAATCACGAGTCAGAGTTAGTGAAATTGTTGAAAGATGCGAGTTTGTTTAGCTCACTTGATATAGTCGTGGATTATAACTATGATGTTTTGTGTGAGCTTTGGGCGAATATGCCAGTTGATGACCAAGATAATGATACTTGGTTCGTGTTTTTTAGAGGCTTTAATTACACAATCTCCGCCTCAAAGATTAATGAATTGTTGGGATCTCCGGATGTTGTTGATCGCTCCAATCCTCAGAAGCTTGAGGGAGTTATTTCAAAAGACATTGCGATGATAGTGACTGGAGGATCTGTGAAAAAATTGTCTCAAGTCAAGAAAGCTCATTTTATGCCTTTGTACAATCAATTGTACAAGTTTTACTGTACAAATTGGTTTCCAACTTCAAATGATGGATACATAAGTGCGATAAGACTACAATTGGCTTATAAGATTGGAACTCAAACTCCTTTCAACATGGGAAAGTGATCTTCTGTCAGATTAAACACGTCGCTGCTTCAACAAAGATGACGAAATCAAAGCTGCTTCTTCCGTATCCCTTGCTCACTTGTTTGCTTGACAGTAAACACAAGGTACATGTTGCTGCTTTTCCGGGCAGAACTTAACGCTCTGTGATCAACAAACATAAAGGGAAGGCAAAGGTCACAGCCACGAAGACCTACACTACCAAGGAGCTGCTGGAAACTCTTCTGGCTCTTGGCACTGAGATGGTTGTTCTGTGCAAGCAAGCGTTAAACCAAGGTAAGTGTTCTTTTACTCACTTGTGTATACATTAAGTATCTGTTTTTTGACTTTATGTGATGCTAAGCAGGGGGAGAACAATCTTAGACTCAGGATTCTGAACACGAACTGGATGATCAGATTCATGACATATCTGATTAAGGGGGAGTTCGTGTTAAAGGGGAGAGCATTGTTGCTCTATGTTTTGCTTTTTTGCTGACGTGTGACATATCTGATCAGACTCATGTTTGATTCTCTTAATGCTTGTGTTTCTTTTTGGTCAGGACAACTTGGTTACAAACTTTTTAAGTTGTAATTATTTTAGTTTCCGATGATTAATCAAGTGACTTTTCAGGAATCATATTGCTGATATTTGTCAAAGTCGTTTGGTATTATGATAATCCCCTGTTCTAGTTTGTCTTGACCTGTACTTGAGCTTAGGTATCACATCAAGTCAAAGAGGGGGAGATTGAAGTTGCTTGAAGAACACGTGCAAGTCACAAAGAATCGTTTAATGAATAACACGTGAAAGTCACAAGATACAGTTTAGTAAACAACATGTGCGAGGCACACAGAAACTTGAAGAAGAAGCAAGTCTAAAAGAGTTTGAATCATGATAAGATTTTATCAAGAAGATGAGATCTTATCAAGAGAAAATTTGATTGTTAGGATAACATTCGAGTTTGTTAAATCTCGAGTATATATGAACAAAACAAGTCGAGTTATTGTGTTATAAAAGGGATCTCACTTGTAAACCTAGCACTTCACGAACTTAGTGTTAAAGTCTTGAAGAACTAGTTGATTGCTTTAGGATATCGGTTTTCATCAAGTAGTTTTAGGTTGGTAACTAGGATGGTTCAATTCCAACAGAATTTTATCTTTAGTTGAAAATATTATTTTTAATAAAACGTAAGTCTTCGTTTGGAATTTCTAGTGTTAGCGAATTGTCTTATTCACAAATGACTCAACACCTGATTTCCCATTTAGAACAAATCATCTCGGTGTTATTTATTTATTTGAGGACGTTTTTTTTTAATGAGTAGGTCAATTGGTAGAGATATAATATAGCTTTCATATTTTCTTTTGGTTTGATTCATTTGGTTTACCTAGATGTAAGATAACCGGATACAACCCGGGAGAAACAGATTTTTCTTGCAATCGAAGATGAGTTCGTCTTCTTCCTCTTTGCGTGTTCTTTTCCTGAAATTTAGCAGTAATGACTGGGATTAGAATTGTTGAATCATTGTGAACAATGCAGAGTTTTTCTTTCTTTTGCTAGTCTTGTCGAGTTCAGTGAAGAGTACATATGTCCTATTTTCTTATGTTCATAATTCAGTTTTCTAAAGTTTGCCTTTGAACTTTTATGTGCATTAAGAGGTAGTAATTGACTCGTTCATGTCCTTATTTTAATAAATCTTGTACGTAGTTTTCAGTCATCGTATGTCTCTCTATCCCTAACACTCCCAAGCCTTCTACTACTTTTTGATTCGTCTCGAGGAAATCTCCGATTTTGTATTTCACTTGTTTTAAAGACTTACAAAGAAATCTCTTCATGGTTTTTAAACACAAATTGTCTCAGTAATTTTAGTGGGGATTAGGGCTCCATTCCCCTTAGCTTAAAATCGATATCCGCTGTTTTTTTTTTCATTCGTATTTGCTTAGTACTTGTCTAGATGCATTTTAGTTAAATACAACTTTGGTCATTGGTTGCTATTAGTTGAGTTAAATGAGTGTTTTTCACTACATTTGAGATTATATGAGGTATAAATATACTTTTTGAATTCACTGTTGATATAACGCTGTTAAAGATGGTAATTTGTGCTAATATTGTCAAGTTTGTTATGTTTCTGTTGGAGAATTGCCTTAGAATCAGTTTTAAGTTGTTGTAGAATAATCAGTCTATTAGACTGAATCATTTTGGTTTTCATTCTATGATATTTTCAGTTTGTTATGCCTTAATTTTAGGAGATTTCAATAGCTGAACTTTCTGAGTAGTTAGCTAAAGTTTTTCAACATAAATAAGCTATGTAAGTCTTCTGTTTTGATGATCCAGATTCAATAAACGTTTCACTTTCTTAAATATTTTTAAGAACACTGTGAGATGGAGACAGATACAAATTTCACGAATACACCACCTGTTTTCAATGGAGAACAAAAAACATGCAAATTCTCAATTTAATCCGGGAATTTGAGATGCAAAAGATGAAAGAAAGTGAGGCAAACGAGAATATGCGAACAAGCTGCTGAGCATTTGTGAACAAAGTGAGGCTTCTCGGGAAAAATTTTCCAAATGAATGTATCGTGGAGAAAATATTGGTGTCCATACTCGAGAGATACGAAGCTAAGATCTCCTCATTAGAGGAAACAAAGGATTTGTCAACAATCACACTAGCAGAATTTGTGAGTGCAATATGAACGCTCAAGAACAAAGAAGAACAATGTGCTAAGAAGGAATTATAGAGGGTTTTTTTTCAGGCAAAAACAGACAGTTCTACATCTTCAGAAAGACGTACGGTTAAATCAACTGGTGATGTATGTTTCCACTGCAAGAAGACGAGACATTCAGAGAGAAGATGTTGGTGGAGACCTGACATAAAATGTTGAAGATGTGGTCAAAGTGGAAACATAGAAAAAGTCTGTAAAGCACAAAAAAGAGAAGAGGCAAACGCAATCAGTGAGGAGAATAAGGAACTCTTTGTTGTTTCCTGTTTTGAAGCGAAAGAAACAATGAGTGAGGTGTGGCTGATAGAAAATGGTTGTACAAACCATATGAAAAATGATGAGGAGCTTTTCAAAACCTTGGAAAAGTCAGATTGTCGAGAGTCAAGATAGGAAATGGAGAATATCTACATGTGAAAGGGCAGGGAACCGTAGCAATAAAGGGTACTATGGGCGTAAAATACATCACATATGTATTATACGTTCCTAAAATTGATCAAAATCTACTCAATGTTGGACAATTGTTGGAAAACAGATTCAAATTGATCTTTGAAGATATGAGTTGCAAGATCAAAGACCCAAAAGGCTGTGAGCTCTTCAAAGTTAAAATGAGGAAGAGCTTTTATTTAAACCCCATGGAGGACCAGCAGGCTGCTTACACAAGCACTGAAAGTACAACCAACCTGTGGCACAAACGTCTTGGTCATTTTCACCATGACGGCATGTTGCATATGCAGAAGCATAACCTCGTGAAGGGACTACCAATGCTAGATAATGGAGAAAAAGATTGTACTGCTTGTCAATATGGCAAAAGTACAAGGAAACCATTTCCTCACACAACATGGAGAGCAACGGATAAGTTGAAATTGGTCCATACATATGTCGCATGTCCCATGAGCACACCCTCACTGAACGGTAATAAGTACTACATTGATGATTTCAGTAGATATTGTTGGATATATTTCTTTGATTGTAAAACAGAGCAAAACACGAAAACAAAGAAGGAGAAGAGTTTTTGATTTCTAAAGGAGAGAAACAAATTAACGTTTGTTGTTGTCCGATCCTAACACACAAGAGATCAAAAGTTCAACAAAATGATGGAGCAAAAAAGGTTGATGAACGATTATAAAGGAGCCTAATTGATCGTTTGATGTATTTAACTTCTACTCGACCTGATATCATGTTTACAATGAGTTTATTGTCAAGGTTCATGCATTGTGGAAGTGAAATTCATTATCAAGCAGCAAAAAGAATAGTCAGATACATAAAGGGAACAATGGAGTTTGGGATTAAGTTTGCAGTGTCAAAAAATCTAAAGCTTTCTGGGTACTTAGACAGCGACTGCGCAGGATCAGTACAATCAGTAGATGACATGAGGAGTACAACTGGATACTATTTTGGTTTTGGATTAGGTATGTTCTCATGGTGCTCAAGGAAACAAGACGTCATAGCACAAAGCACTGCATAAGCAGAATATGTTGCAGCGAATGACACAGTTAATCAAGCTGATCGGGAAACTACTCATAAATTTGCACGTGGAGCAAAAGGAACCAACAGAAATCTATGTCGATAATCAAGTCAAAGGACTCAGTTTTCCATGGAAAAACTAAGCACTTCAAGATCAAGTTATAGCTCTGGGAATAAAACCCGACCCGAATTTTCAACCAAACCCGAACCCAGTTTCGGGTAGTTCGGATCGGGTATTTATTCCCTATTGGTAATTGTTTTATTTTAGAATTTGAATAGTGATTTGGGTCGGTAGTTCGGGTCGGTAGTTCGGGTCGTTTGTGTATCGGGTATTTACATAATATTTAAATGCAACCGAAATTAACTGAAGTAAAAGAAATTTTGGATCAGTTTGGGTCGGTTAGGGTCAGATTTTTCTAGTATTTTTTCAATTTTTTTGGAATTTTTTGGGGTTTTTTGGATTTTTTTGGATTTTTCGTGTTAATAAAGAACTACTGGATACTACCCCAATTACCTGATACCCGACCCGAACCAACCCAAATTTGTATTTCGGTTATTTTGGTACAACTTCAAAATTTGCTAAATACCCGAATTCCTAATCAACCGATCCGACCCGATCCAAACTAACCGAATTCACAGGCCTATCAAGTTATATCACTTAAGAGAAGAGCAAAGAAATGAAGAAGTTAAATTGGTCTACTGCTGTACAGAAAATCAAGTAGCTGATCTGTTCACCAAGACACTACCAAAGTCACGATTTGAAGAATTGAGAGACAAGTTGGCTGTTTGTAGAATCTAAGGCAAGGAGTTTTGTAGGGGAATTGCCTTAGAATCAGTTTTAAGTTGTTGCAGAATAATCAGTCTATCAGAATGAATCGTTTTGGTTTTTATTCACTGATATTTTCAGTTTGTTATGCCTAAATATTTTTACGAGTTTTGAATAGCTGAACTTTAGGAGTAGTTAGCTAAAGTTTCTCAGCATAAATAAGCTATGTAAGTCTTCTGTTTTGATGATCCAGATTCAATAAACGTTTCAGTTTTAAAACAATATACTTCAGTTTCATTCTGTCATCAGATCATCATATCGTGGAAATATAACTCTACATATTGATAACATACTTATTGGTTTATGCATCATTACATTAATTTATCTTTTGTCTCATGTACTTCAGTTGAAAGAACAAGTTGTTCTTTGTTTTTCGTTTGAAATTAGGACCATCCGTGATTTTAAAGATTTTTAGATGCTTTTGAATTTAAAATATGAGAGTTTCTTGACATTTTCTATGAATTTACTATACGTACACGCAATTATATGCAGATCAAGTAACCCTAAGAAGTCTTGGACTTGTAATGGAACGGCAAAAGTCGGACAAAGGAAATCGCAAAACTTCCATTGCTTTGAAACCCTTGAGATCTCAAGCGCATACTTCACATTGAGTTTGAAGAATATAGGTCAAGCATGCCACAGCTACAGACACTAAAGCTACAATACCACTAAAGCTACAATACTTAGGTTCCTCTCTTATCAAATGTGATGATGATTATTATGCTCTAGCAATCGCTGAAAAGCATGTCCCAACTACGCCATCTCCAGCTTCTTGGGAACAGACTAACTGAAATCGGTTTGACGTCTTGATAACCTTCCTCATCTTAAAATCCTTGATATATATGCAGAGGTGTTTCAACATTAACCTTCTCGGGAATCTTGAGAAGCGATGTATGGAAAGGATCAAAGAGTTGAGATGCCCACATGACTCAACTGCTGATTTGCCCTTTTAATGTCTTGATCTTTGTCAATTATGGCTTACATGATTAAAGATCCAAATGTTTTCGACATAAGAAAATCATTAGATTTGTATTTCCCTGTTTTTAAGACATTATAAGGAAATCTTTTGATGTTATTTAAGACACAAAATGTTTGAAGTAATCAATTTGATTGGGGATTAATAGGGCATCATTTTCTCAGCTTAAAATCGTATTTCCGGGGTTTTATATGCTTTTTGCTTATGACTTGTTTAGCTGCATGCATTTGTATAGTTTCTCTTTCCATCAATTAGCTCTTACTTGTAAATGTATGCCTTACAAACTTCGGAGTTCGATTATCATTCATCTTTGTATCATGAATTTATTGGAGTCATATTCTGAATGCAGTTGCTATAAAGTATTAATCTGTGTTAAAATTGTTAATTTTTCTTATGAATGTCATACAGTCCTCTCATCATACTCCTTCCATTGACATTGTAATTGAAAAGAAGTATACATAGCTGAAAAGAAGTATACATACGTACAAGTAGTAGTTTGTTATATAGTTGAATAATATCATCAAATTATGGAAATATAACTTTGGCATATTTTTTTTTGTTAAAGTATAACTTTGGCATATACATAGGATAACATGTAAAAAAGGTAATATAGATTGGTTGTGAGATTCAGACCCAAAAAAAAAAAGATTGGTTGTGAGATCGACATTCCTTAATTTTCATCTGTATCTTAGAAACAAACTAAAGTAGTGATTGTCTCCTTCGTGGATCCTCATTTTACTGACTCTTACAAATTAGTTACAGTCAACGTACATCTCTTTTCCTTCATTTACTTTTTGATCTTGTGAAAATGCCTTGTCAGTATTGAACACGTTTCTTGTGATGAAAGTTACTAATTCAAGAAAATCACAGTTTTGACCGGTTTGAAAGGATTAAAATTGGATTTTGTGCACGCTTGATAGACGAGATTAACAAATCTAATTGTGAAACATGATTCCTTCAGTAATTAGCCTAAATTATACTTTTTGATAAAGAGCTTTCTAGCGATGATCACCCATGCCTTGCATGAGATTATATTTTTTTATCATATCTTTGAACTATAAGGTTATTTATACTTTTTTGTAATACACTAAGTTTTTTTTAGTAATAATAGGTGTGCTTATTTATATTTTATCTACAATTTATATGGGTTGTGATGCATTTATAAATTTTTTACAAATTTATATGTAGTCTGATTATGTAAAATTAGTAATTCGATATTTTTATTTGAGTTTTATATATAGTAGATGTACATTTATATATGTGATTTTTTTTACTAAACATATATTTTTAATGATGATTCGTGTTGTGAACAAAATATATTTTTGGATCCATGTTTATTAAAGATTTGATGCATTATATAATTTGTTTGACTTGTGTTTATTTAGGTTGTTAGATACATGGTTATTTATGTTTGTAGATTTGTGTATGTTCATTTAGGTTTTTATATCAATGTTCATTTAAGTTCATATATCCCATGTTCATTTTGGTTTTTTTAATCTGTGTTCATTCAGGATGTTAGACTCATATTTGTTTAACTTTTAAATTTAAGATTTGTTCATTTTCCATCAATTTATAATTTTTAGTAAACATAAAATAACAAAATCTAAATACTCAAAATATAAAAGGAAATAAGTATATCTATATATATTGTTATATATTGAGATGAATGTGACATAAATTCAAGCAATATTATTATTTAGATTTTGACTCTTATTTATTTTGGTTAATGTGTTATTATAGTTTTTAGATTTGTGTTCATTTAGATTTTTATATCCATGTTATATAAGTTTTTAGAGCCATATTCATTTATATTTTTAGTTCCATGTTCATCAAAAGTTTTAGACTCATATTCATTTAGGTTTTTAGATTCGTATTTATTTATGTTGTCAGTTAGACTCGTGTTCATAATAATCAATTTTTTAGGTACCTTAAATCAGTTTTATATATTTATGATTAACAATATCATTTAAGGAATGCAATTAAAAAGTTAACATTGATTATTAAGGACTTTTTCTATTTCAAAATTTTCTATTCTTTTAATGATGTTGAGAAATATTAATAAGATATTTGAAATGAATATGACATAAATTCAAGCAATATTCGTTGATACGTGGTTATTTAGGTAGTTAGATATGTGGTTATTTATGTTTGAAGATTTGTGTATGTTCATTTAGGTCTTTATATCAATGCTCAATTAAGTTCTTAGATCCATGTTCATTTAAGTTTTTTAACCCGTGTTCATTTAGGTTGTTAGACTCGTGTTTGTTTAGCTTTGATATTTAAGGTTTGTTCATTTGCCATTAATTTATAATTTTTAGTAAACATGAAATAATACCCAAAATTAGAAGGAAATAAGTATATATATTATTATATTATGAGATGAATATGACCAGAATTCAAGCAATATTGTTATTTAGATTTTTGACTTATATTTATTTTGGGTTTTAGACACATGTTATTATAGTTTTTATATTTGTGTTCATTTAGTTTTTTATATCCGTGTTATTTAAGTTCTTGGACCCATATTCATTTATGATTTTAGATTCATGTTCATTTAGGTTTTTAGACTCATGTTCATTTAAGTTTTTAGATTTATGTTTGTTTATGCTGTTAATTACACCCGTGTTCATAATAATAAATTTTTTAGGTAACTTAAATCAGTTTTATATATTTTGATTAACAATATTAATTTAAGGAATACAATTAAAAAGTTAACATTGATGTTGGAGGTGGATCCGAGATCCTACTTCGGTCCACAGAAATAACGGGTCAAATTCTAAGTTTCAAACTCGGTAAGTGTACCGAAGTCTCAACTCGGACGATTTGTTTCTTGGAAGCGCACTGAAACTTGAAGGAAGTCGGACGCCACGTCAGCAAACAAATAAATGGAAATTTTCCTATTCCGCATGGAAAATTTCCGAAAATCTAGCAAAAATCTTCTAGATACGATCTTATCTAGAAATTTGTATATTTTCCTTTATCCAATCTACTTTGTAACCGCCTCTATGGTCTATAAATAGAGGGGCAGATCCTTCAAAGAGGGCATCGGCTTTTTGGCACAAGACATTAAGCAATATACTGTACTCGGCAACTATCTTTCTTCACAATACACTCTTTTGTTCTCCAAACCTTTAAAAGAATCCTTGACTAATCTTCCCTCTCCTAATCAGAATCGAGGACTAAGCTCCTTGTGATAGACCCGGTTCGAACAGTTGGCGCCATTTGTGAGGAAGCCATCGAAGGAATTCTTTACACAGGAACAAAGGAGCACACGTGGAGCAAAGAATGGTAGAAGACAAAGTAACCGTCAGCTCACCCAAGTGGAGGAACCTTAACCTCCAATAAAACGTTGATCCGACTCTCGGATCGTCCTTGAACTCTGTTCAAACTCAGGAGGATAACAGAGAAAATTCTCAAGAAGTTGTTGCCTTCCCATGTCCGCCGCAAGGACCACTTTCAATCGAGAATTTGGTGCGCAACATGATAGTGCAATTTGAAGCTTCCGATCGAAAAAAATCAGAAAGATTCGACAGAATCAAGTCTCGTCTAAACGAGAATCGCCTCCCATCTACACAAAACAACAGGCCAGACAGAGAAGTGTTAGCTAGCATTCAAAGAAATTTGTTTGGAACAATTCTGAGTCCACAACCAACCAACGTGACCGGACCATGACAGACTACGACTCCAAACGCATCAGGATAACAGGTGCCGACTACAATGGATGCAGCAGTTGTATACAAGATGATGGAGGACATGCGGTCTCAGTTCTATCAAGCTACTAGCTCGGTGCCAGATATTGGGTGAATTTTGGCTCAAGTTCAAAACTCACCCTTTGCGTTAAGGCTAAAGAGAGTCTCGGTAAATCGGGGACCAAGAATAAGGTGCCTGACATACGATGGGACTATCGACCCAATCGAATTCATGAGTGCTTTCAACGTCATGATGAATGGGACCACTTACAATCCCGACCAGGAGGATGCAGCTTATTGCCAACTCTTCGCCGAGAATCTAACCGGCGACGCCTTAGTATGGTATACCAAGTTACCACCTGGATCAATCGAGAGCTTTAATCAACTCGCCGAGTTATTCATGAAGCAATAAGCCTTATTCGTCAACCAAGATACTTCTACGGCAGAGCTACAGTATTTGAAGCAAGGATTTGATGAGTCTCTAAAATCGTATCTCATATAATTTAAGAAAATCTTAAGGCCATCAAGGCTTTAAGAACTGGAAAGGATACGGATGAGGCCCTGCGGAGAGATCTCTTCATAAATCGTCCTAGTATGATCTCGGATGCCCTATGTAGAGTGGCGAGGCATGTAGACTACGTGGAAAAAAAGCAAATCCTCGCCAGAACGCAAATAATTCATCGGGACTTGGGAGCTAAAGAGTCGAAAGAAGAATACCGTGAGCCAAGACAACATAACTACAGAGGGAAAGCGATCTCGGCAACAGCTTTCCAAGTCGGCAAAACTGATAGCCCAGCTTGCAAGAAGCCATTTAACAACACTTACAACTGAAATGAATATTGTGCCTTTCACAATAGAACCGGTCATTCCACTTCTAAGTGCAAACAGATACAAGAGCTACTTGCCAAGAAATTTATCAAAGGAGAGTTGAACCTTTCTGAGGAAGAAACTCAGAAGTTCAAGGCACAAATGTGAAAAGACGTCGAGTTGCGAGAAGCATCTTACAAAGCAGCAAAACAAGATAGCAATGCCAAAGAAAAACAAAAACGGCAAAAACAAGATGGGGAGACCAAAGCATCGGAATCCCCGAGAGTGGAGGTCAATGTAATCATGGGAGGATTACAATTTTGCGATGACACTATAAGGTCAATTAAAAGGTACAAAAAAAAAGGTTGTAGCAGCAGTCAACCTTGATCCAATCTAGGAAAGCTTAGGACTGGTCGATTCAGAAGTTACATTCACCGCCAAGGATGTTGAAGGAGTAAGTTTCCCACATAACGACCCGATAGTCGTCAAATTACAAGTAGTCGACTGCGACATATCTCAGATCCTCGTCGATATAGGTAGTTCGGTAGATCTAATCTTCAAAGAGACATTGGATAAGATGGCTTTACCAGATGCACGACTCAAACCAGTGGAAAGAACGTTGACTGCATTCGATGTAAGCACGATAAATGCAATCAGGACTATCAAGTTAGCAGTCCGAGTTGCTAGAATTACCAGATGGATCAAGTTCTTGGTAGTAGATAAACCGTCAATTAACAATATGATACTTGGGACACCTTGGATCCATACAATGAAGGCAATTCCATCAAGTTACCATCAGTGATCCGGATTAGCGTCGGAGTTTACTCGCTTTGAGGAGATCAAAAGATGTCTCGCACATGCTTCATCGTCGAGTTAGAGTTACGAAACAAATCTTGCATGACTATGGCGACTATGAAAAGCATAGCATTAACGGAGCCCCCCGCTCCAGAAAAGCCAGACCAATCTAGCCTCGAACTTGTCAACATTGATCTCACAGACCCGTCCAAATGCGTAAGCATTGGGATCAATCTGAGAATGTTGATCCGAGACAATTTGATCCAAATTTTGGACAAAATGTGGCGACATTCGCATGGACGGCTAAAGATATGCCTGGGATCAATCGAAGATTGCAAGAATTAAACGTTGATCCAACCTACAAGCCCATCAAGCAAAAGCGAAGAAAGCTAGGGCTAGAAAGAACAAAGGCTGTAATCGATGAAGTCAAATAGCTAACCAAATCCGAATCAATTGTCGAAGTCCAGTACCCGGAATGGTTAGATAACCCGCTTGTTGTTCCCAAGAAAAATGGGAAGTTGCGAGTATGCGTGGACTTCACCGACCTCAATAAAGCCTGTCCAAAGGATAGTTTCCGCTGCCGAATATCGACAGAATTGTTGAAGCCACCGCCGGAAACGAACTCCTTTCATTCATGGACGCCTTCTCGGGGTATAATCAAATTTGGATGCACCCCTGACGACATGGAGAAAACTTCGTTCATCACAGAACGCGGAACTTACTGCTATAGAGTAATGCAATTCGGTCTAAAGAATGTCAGAGCGACTTACCAAAGATTAGTCAACAAGATGTTTGCCGATCAACTCGGACAAACAATGGAAGTCTACATTGACGGTATGCTTGTGAAGTCTCTAAAAGCCGAAGATCACATCGATCATCTAGCACGATGTTTTCAAACATTGAATGAATATCAGATGAAGCTTAATCCGACAAAGTGCACCTTTGGAGTAACCTCAGGAGAACTTCTCGGTTACATAGTCACTTAAAGGGGAATTAAAGAGAACCCAAAGTAGATTAAAGCGATCCAAGAGTTACCTTCTCTGAAGAACAAAAGAGAAGTTCAAAGGCTAACTAGCAGAATAACCGCTTTAAATCATTTCACCTCACACTCAACAGACAAGTGTCTCCTATTTTACAACTTATTGCGGGGAAATAAAGAGTTTAAGTGGGACGAGAAGTGCAAGAATGCTTTTTCCGAGTTAAAAGTGTATCTTTCCACCCCGCCGATTCTTGCAAAACCCAAAGACAGAGAACCTTTATACTTATACATTGCAGTCTCGGCGTCAGCAGTGAGTAGCGTGTTAGTTCGAGACGATAGAGGAACTTAGCATCCAATTTTCTACACAAGCAAATCTTTGGACAAAGCCGAAACCAGATATCCGAGTACTGAGAAACTTGCATTAGCAGTGGTGGCCTAGGCAAGGAAGTTACGACCTTACTTCCAGTCTCACACTATCATTGTGTTAACCAATCACCCGCTACGAACAATTTTACATAGTCCAAACTAGTCCGGAAGACTAACTAAGTGGGCCATCGAATTAAGCAAATACAATATCGAATTTAAAAGAAGAACAAGTGCAAAGTCTCAAGTACTAGCTGACTTTCTAATTGAACTGACCCCCGACTTGGAAACTTTAAGATCAGACAATGATCTTCGGACTTGGAAAATCTACGTTGACAGATCATAGTCACAGCATGGTTCGGGGATCGGAATCCAACTTGAAATTCTGACTTGAGAAATCTTGGAATAATCGTTTCGACATGCGTTTCCAGCATCCAACAACGAAGCAGAGTTCGAGGCATTAATCTCAGGAATCAGGCTGGCCAAAAAGATCGGGGCAACCGAAGTAGAATGTTATTGTGACTCTCAACTAGTAGTCAACCAAGTGAATGGAGGATATGATACCAAAAACGACCGGATGGAAGCATACCTCAAAGTTGTCAAGGATTTGACGAAGGATATGAAGTTCAAAGTAAACAATATCTCCCGATCTAAGAACACTTCAGCCGATGCTTTAGCAGGTCTCGCATCCACTACAGATCCCATTCAAAGGAGAATAATACCAGTTGAAAGTATAGACCAACCATGTATAAGTTTGCGAAAAGAAGATGTAGAACTCGTCTCGGCAATTACTGAAATTGGGGACGACTCATACTCCGAGATGCCAGATATTGAACAGCCCTGGAAACAGAAAATTGACTGGCGAGACAAAATTCTTGCGTACAGTATGGATGGAGAAACGCTAGAGGACAGATGGGCAGCCCGCCGATTTAAAGCCAAGTGCGCTTTTTATGCCCAAGTCGATGGGAAATTGTATCAGTGAAGTACAAACGGGATCCTCCTCACTTGCATCAATGGTGTTGAAATCAGTGAAATCATTAAAAAGACGCATGATGGAGCTGGTGGAAATCACAACAGTGGAAGATCACTTGTACACAAGATCCGAACCCTCGGATATTATTGGCCGACGATGGCGAAGGATTGTGTGCAATATGCAGCCAAATGCGACAAATGTCAATGACACGGGCACATCATCCATGCCCCAACTGAAGACCTAACCACTGCAGCTATGCCATATCCATTTATGCGGTGGGTGATGGACAGAGTCGGACCATTGCCCTCGTCTCAGCAAAAATGTTCTATGCTTGTCATGACAGATTACTTCTCAAAATGGGTCGAAGCAGAGGCTTATTCACACATCAAAGATAGAGACATAGTCAATTTTGTTTGGAAGAACATAATTTGCCAACATGGGTTGCCTTACGAGATTGTAACCGAAACCGGATCTCAATTCATCTCGGTGAAGTTCACTAAATTTTGCTCCAAATGGAACATCCGAGTAAACAAGTACACTCCATGAAATCCACAAGGAAACGGGCAAGATGGGGCAATAAACAAGCAGATCATAGATGGAATAAAGAAAAGGCTCTCGGAAAAGAAAGGAAATTGGGCTTCCGAGTTGGATGGCGTGTTGTGGTCGCATCGAACAACACCAAGACGCTCAACCGGAAGAACTTCTTTCTCTCTTTCTCACATAATGGAGGCAATGGCTTCAGCGGAAGTAGTAGTACCAACCATGCGTCGAGAGCATTTTCCCAAAGACGAAAACTCAAACAATGAAGCAATGGAAACCAGCGTTGACCACTTGGTAGAAGAACGCAATGAAGCATTTCTCCGAGTATACAATTATCAACAACAGGCTACAAAGTACTACAATAAGAAAGTTCATGGACGGCACTTCGCGGTAGGAGATTTGGTACTTCAAAAAGTGTTTGAAAACACGGCAGAACTTAAGGTAGGAAAACTCGGCGCCAACTCGGAAGGGCCGTAGCATATCATCTGTGAAATCATAAAACCAGGAGTCTACAAGATTACAACAATGGAAGGAGAGATGGTTCCTCGAAGTTGGAACTCCATCAACCTCAAGCGATACTACTATTAAAGACACGCCAACTCGGCAATATGAATTTGTTTCTTGACTCATGCCTATTAAATTAATTATGTAATCAGAACTATGTATTGGCTTGATCCATGCGGGGTACGTATGTAGCTTTTGGGTGCAGCTATAACTAAATAAAATAAAAAATTTTAAAAAATGGGTTACACCCTAACTCCTGAAAAAAAACGAGATCAAATTCTCGCAAAACAGATTACAACTCTACAGAGAATTTGCTGAGATCAAATTCTCGACAAACATTTAAAAATTGAGTCTTAAAATCTCGCCGGATCACAAAATCCCATTCAATATAACCGAGTCTTAAAACCTCGTCATGTTTCAAACTCTCAGCGAGTTAATAAACTCGTTAACCTATTCTATGAAATCTTTGGCAAAGTAGAGGTGCCACTATTAAAGTCGAGTCTTAAAACCTCCCTGGGACATAAAATCCAATCCAATATAGTCGAGTCTTAAAATCTCGCCGATTGTCTAAACTCGTAAAATAATAGAACCAAGCCTCAAACCTCATTAGAAGCCAAGACCTAGTTTCTCGCACAAAAGCACAAGATCTAATTCTCACACTTAGCTGAGATCAAGTTCTCGCAAATATGGGCAGAGTTTCCACTCAACAACAAAGAGATTAAGTTCTCAAACAAAGATAGAACGTAGTTATGTACACAAAACAAAAAAAATGACATTGCTATGAAGTTTGTTTCCGAGGTTAAAATTCTTAAAACCTAAACTGAGTCTTAAAATTTCAGCTTAAAGTGCCAAACAATGAAACTTCTCTTTCTAACAATCGGGATCGAACTCTCAAACTTAGAAGAGAAACGTAGCTAATGTGCAGGAACAAGAAGAGACCTCGGGAATTAAGCTTCGTACTTGTCCAATTATCATACAAAATTACGAGATGACATTTTCTTTAACAAATTCTCATATTCAAAATTTGAAATCGAAACGAATTAAAATATCGTATTAAATAACAAAGTTGTTCATTATACAGGTAAATAATTACAAGGCAATTGCTGATTACAAGGATCAAAGAGATAACTTATAAAAAGCCTAACCACTATTACAAGAATCAAAAAGATGACTTCTAAAAAGCCAAATGACAGTTACAAGAGTCAAAGAGATGACTCTGAAAGATCCAAAAATTCAGACAAAAAAGAGGAACACTAGTTCCTAGTCTGATCTTTGCTGGTTGACACTTCCCAATCTCGAAAACCGGTACGACCAAGTCTCTAGGAAGTAACGGCGTCAAGTTCTCCTTGTTGACAGCCTCCTTGGACTCATTCACTTTAGCAGTTATCGAGTCAATAACTGCTGAAGGAATGTTGACACCCCGAGCAGAGAGAAGTTCAAGATTTTCTGCAACCCAAGATATTGGGCATATGCCAACCAAGCCTCCAGGTTCTTATCCAGATCAGTAAACCGAGCAGGAATTCGGTTGAAGCGCTCGGAAAATTGATCATGAAGATCTTGAAAGATCTTTTTCTTCTCTTTATTCAGAACCTGATGAAGTTGGGAGTCGAAGTTTTCCCTTATAGATTCCAACTCGGTCTGGAGCCCATGAAGCTTGTCATTGGCCTTCTCGGTAGACTTGAAGGCCATGTTCCGGTCTGACTCAGTGCACTTAAGCGACTCTTTCAAAGCCGCATTTTGTTCCACCAATCCGATTATGTTTTCACGCTCAACTTTCAACTCATTCTTCACACGAGAGTTCTTCTTTGGTGGCAGTAAGTCAGGACCTCGCCTCCACTGTTTCAAGTTGGGTTTGGCCAGCTTGACTAGAATTCCTCCGGATGCTCCTATCTGGATCGGCGCGGGACCTCTCGCATTGAAGCATAATGCTGTTCAAACATGCGATAAACTACAAAAACTTTGACAAAGTAAAGTTAGAGGATTTGGAGCGAAAACAAAATTATGGAATTAAACTAAAAAAAAAGGGGCAGGGGAACTTACCCGAAATAGCAAATATGCAGCCTCTTCGTATTCTTCCCGATTCTCCATTTGATCCAGAGAAGGGAGATGCTCTAATGACGTCCTGATCTGACGCATCAGATTAGCACATTCCGTCTGAAACTCCAAAATCGATCTCGGATCGGAATAATCAAAGTTGAAACGGTAATCAGGAACTCCTCTTCCTCTTCCCGAGAAATACCAGAGGCATTACCACGGGTAACGACTCTAGGAGTTACTCTAGAAGATCCCTCAGCAGGACGAGTCTTCATCCCATCAAGAGCAGCGTTCATACCTTCTACAACGTTAGGAAGTTCAAAATCATCAAGACCCATCTTCGCTTAAAGTACTTAAAATATGTCAGAAAACTTTTGAATTTGGAAGAAAACTCTAGAAAAGGAGATAACAGTGAAGTCGGAAGGATTAATCACAAAGATGAAGTGAATGGTAAAAGAGTGATGGCGCGGTATTTATAGGAATTTACCGGAAACCGAAGCGATGCAAAACAGTAATAATTACTCAGCACGTAGAAATCAAGGGAACCACCTCAAATAACCCAATCACGAAGTGACGCTTGGACCAAAGATTCTAGAAGCGGAGAACTTCCTGACTCAGAAACTCGGCTATAGATTTCCGAGTATGGGGGGGACAATTGTTGGAGGTGGATCTGAGATCCTACTTCGGTCCACGGAAACAATGGGTCAAATTCTAAGTTTCAAACTCGGCAAGTGTATTGAAGTCTCAACTCGAACAATTTACTTCTTGGAAGCGCACTGAAACTTGAAGGAAGTCGGTTGCCACGTCAGCAAACAAATAAATGGAAATTTTCCTATTCTGACATGGAAAATTTCCGAAAATCTAGCAAGAATCTTCTAAATACCATTTTATCTAGAAATTTGTATATTTTCCTTTATCCAATCTACTTTGTAACCGCCTCTATGGTCTATTGGGTTGGTCCTTCAAAGAGGGCATCAACTTTTTGCCACAAGACATTAAGTAATATACTGTACTCAACAATTATCCTTCTTCACAATACACTCTTTTGTTCTCCAAACCTTTAAAAGAATCCTTGCCCAATCTTCCCTCTTTTAATCAGAATCGTGGACTTAATTCCTTGTGCTAGACCCGGTACGAACAATTGATTATTAAGGATTTTTCTATTTCAAAAATTTATACTCTTTTAATGATGGAGAGAAATATTAATAAGATATTTGAAATAAATATGACATAAATTCAAGTAATATTCGTTGATACGTGGTTATTTAGGTTGTTAGACATATGGTTATTTATGTTTGTAGATTTGTGTATATTCATTAATATTTTTATATTCATGTTCATTTAAGTTCTTAGATCCATGTTCATTCAGGCTTTTTAACCCGTGTTCATTTAGGTTGTTAGACCCGTGTTTGTTTAGCTTTTAAATTTAAGGTTTTTTCATTTGTCATCAATTTATAATTTTTAGTAAACATGAAATAACAAAATCTAAAATAATCAAAATTTAGAAGGAAATAAAATTCAAGCAATATTTCTATTTAGATTTTTTGACTCATATTTATTTTGGTTCTTAGACTCGTGTTATTATAGTTTTTAGATTTTTGTTCATTTAAATTTTTGTATCCGTGTTGTTTAAGTTCTTAGACCCATATTCATTTATGTTTTTAGATCCATGTTCAATTAAGTTTTTAGACTCATGTTCATTTAAGTTGTTAGATTCGTGTTCATTACGGTTTTAAGTTATATCCGTGTTCATAATAATCAATTTTTAAGGTAACTTAAATCAGTTTTATATATTTTTGATTAATAATATTAATTTAATGAATGCATTAAAAATTTAACATCGATTATTAAGGATTGTTTTGATTTCAAAAATTTTAATCTTTTAATGATGGAGCGAAATGTTAATAACATATTGGAAATGAATATGACATAAATTCAAGCAATATTCGTTGATCTAATTTATGATTGTTGGTTTCAATATCATATTTCAATATATATATATATATATATATATTGAAATTTAAAATATTGGTAAATATATTAAGTAAAGTTGGTTTTAAGCAATTTTATTTTGTAAAACTTATAATCTCATGTTCATTAAAAATATAATCTCTCTAATGATCTATATCTTATTAGTTCTTATAATTATTCATAAAAATTACTAATAACCGTTATTAAATGATAAACAAAATTTTTGATTCGTGTTTTCAATAAATAAATATCGATATTTTCTCTATGAATCTATATTATTAAATATTGTTTAAGTAAATATGGTGTGTATTTTTATTACATTTTATTTTCAATTTTAAAATACATGATTATTGCATTTCGCCTATAATGAAATGTAAGGACGATATAAAAGGTAAAAAGTATTCAATATCCAACTAAAATAATATGTTACTAAAGATTGACAATTAATTGTATCTTGATAATATATAAAACATGGTAAGTGTATTAATTAATAAATGATGTTTTTAAACTAAACGAAATATAATTTAATGATAATACACTAAAACCTCTTTAAATTAATAATGTTGGGAATACACTAAAACTATAATTTTTATTAATTTGTAGAAGTTAATAGTTTATCGATATATTAATTGAACCAAAACATCAATTTAGGACTTAAAACTATATTATTTTATTAAAGTTATCAATGAATATTAATTTTTAGAATAAGTTTAGAAATGTTATACTGTATGTATGTTTGACAATATTTGATATTGTGGCCCAATGTTGACAAAAAAAAAGATTGACAATTAATTATATTATGATAATATATAAAATATGGTAAGTGACTAAGTGCATTAATTAATAATTGATGTTTTAAAACTAAATGAAATATAATTTTCACTACAACAAAAAAACAGATTTGCAACGCCTTTTTTCGTTGCTAATTCGTTGTAA